>VMDO01020047.1:0-38365 GCA_007922755.1 Pedetes capensis | reverse complement strand
TTATCCCGAGTGTTGAAGATGCTTATCTAAAGTGTCACTCCTAAAAATCTGAAACCAAGTCATTTTTCCAAAATGGAATTGGAATTCATCATCCATCCACCTAACCTGTCAATAAGATTCATTTTAGGACTGCCCATCTCAATTTTAAACTGATGATTTAAAATATATGAAGTTTTCTTTGCCTTCCTATAACCTTTTAAAAAAAATCTCCCTTACCAATGTTTAGTTCCTTTAATATGATTATGTTTCTCAACCTCTAAAGCCAACTTCAACATACAAATCCTGGGCAATATACCCCACTGACAACACAAAATACTGCAATCTCTTCAACTACTCCTTGAACTTTAAGGTGTTATAACTTGTAAGAAGAGTATTTTTGCTTTCTAATCCATTTGTGGGAAAGTCTTATTTATGGTTTCCATAAACTATAAGGCTCTATTTCTATTTCCTTTTCACATCAAAAATAACTATTTCTCAAAACATTGCCCTTCACTGAGTTGAGTCCCCTTTGGCTACCACAGAAAATCATGTTGTTGTATCTATTATATGTGATCTGGCAAGACCTTCGTACATTAATGCATGGCCTCATTACAAACACTACACATTTTCTTTCCTCTTTAATTCTCAGTAGGGCACACATATATTAACCCATGACATTCTTCCTAATAGAGATTAGAGAATGAAAGTAATGCAGTGAACCTGACATTAGTACCCAATGTGCTTTTTTCTTCAAAAAGCAAGTGATTATTTTGTAGTAGTATATTAGTTTTTTCTTTGCAAGTTGTACATAGAAAATAAAACTATACAAATAAATACCTAAGTTTGGTAGAATTGTTACTTCTTCAATTTGCCCACTGGTCATGTCATCCAGTTTCACATTACTCTCAGCACTGGGTCAGCCGCATGGATCATTTTCCTCTGGGAAGCACAGTGAATGCAGTTATAGTGATGTGAGGGCGCCCAGAAACACATTCTAAGCAAGCCCACTTCAGATGAGTAAGTTTATGGGTAAGGCAGAAAATACATAAGAAGGCATAAAAACATTTTGATACCAAACAATTTAGGAGTATAGAAGTGCAATATCTACTATCACTTTTATAGTTCTTGGCTTTAAAATATTGTCCAGATTCTTTTTCCATCTCAGTCACTGGCTGAGCTACTGGGAGGAAAGTAATACTTATCTCTGAGAGCCCTTTGGGGCTTATTCATTCTTTTAAAAGTGGGAGCTTTGGAGGAAAATCATTAGTCGTTGCCTGGATACTAAAAAGAGGAAACCTCATCCACTAAACAATGACCATTTTGCCATTTGCAATGATCCATTTGACTGGGGATTTTGTTGTTGTTATTTCTTTAAACTGAATGAGGTTATTCATCGAGTTCTCTCCCCCCAGGGCTACTTACTTTGGAGCTTAGTGAATAAAAGAAAAGAAATAAGTAAAAGGGAGGGAGACAATAAAGTATTTTCATTAGCCTCTTAATTATCATGATTTGTGAGTCATAAACAGAAGTAGTATCAGATATGTGTGCCACATGAATCACCATATTAGTTTTGAAATATATTGGATTTGTATAGATGAACTTCAGTCTTGTAAGTGGTGGCTATGCACTAATGGCTTCCTATTCAACTTAATCTCACAAGCAATGTCTACAGGGCTGTATATAATCTAGTCCTTGGCCTCATTTCTTTCAGTACCATTTCTTTCTGTGAAGCACACCAATCATATGACTACCAAAACCTTCTAGGAATATTCTTCCCTCTAGAAATTGCATGTCTGGATCAATATTGTCACTCAGATCAAAAGTTAGCCTTCAGGTAGAGAGGAAAAACTTTCCCTTTACTATGCCACATAAAAATACTTTCCTCCCAGATACTCTCTATTATCACATCCTGCTTTAATTTCTTCATGACAGCACAATCAAGATCATTTATATGTGTACACATTCATTGTTTGTCTCCTTAACTACTGTGTAAGCTCAGAAAGCAAGGACCTAATTGTTTTGTTCCTGACACTTCTTCTAGCACCTAGAAGAATACTTGGCATGGAATTGGTCCTCAACACAGAATTGCTGAATAATCAAAACTTGTATAGTCTGTTCAACTATACAATTTTATTATCCAGACATCAATTATTTCCAGACTGCTGCTGACAAACTCAAGAGAACCCGGACACATAAATTTTATTTCTGTAACTACATCAAAATGTTCAATCCACGATTAAGGTGACATTCGAAAATTCAGGACTGAATTTCTTGCGTTTTTTGACAATTTGTACTGAATTTAATATTTACTTTATGTTGGTCTCTGGTGGCTTAGTGATGAACAAGATAAGCATGCTCTTTGACTGCTTGTTTGCAGTCCCAAATTATTAGCAAAGGAATAACTAAGATAAAGAATGTGAATACATTAAAGAAAATAGTGTATTGTCCTAGCCTGAGCACCTAACATAGTTCAGGGAGGTAAACCAGAACCCAAACCCTGAACCTATTCCAGTTCATGCATTTTTTCTTTTGTGGTTTAAACATGTAATAATGCTTGTGCATAGATTGAAATCCTATGTGTGGATAGTAGAGATTCATTTGAATGCAAACCCAAATCCTCAAACTGTTTTGATTCAAGCGTTTTTAAAGGTTTTTTCCAAACCCAAACCTGTACCTGAACCCGAACTCATTGAAAGTTTGATTCAGATTCAGCTCTTAATTTTTTTCTATCATTAGCTACTTAACAATTGAAAACAAAATTTAAAAAAATGATTTGTCTATCTACACATAAGTCCAAAAGTTTAAATCTGAACCCATAACAAACTCAAACCCTCTAAATTTTAACATGTTAAACCCTCCCACAAACCTGAACCCAATTTTTCCTGAATTTGAAGTCTAGGAAAAAAGACTTCTTGGAGAAGATCTCTCAAACTAGATGCTTCTCAAACACAAAGATGTTGGAAAGGGTGAGGACTAAGAGAAAAAAAAAAGAAAAAAGAAAATAAAGAAAGAAAGAAAGAAAGAAAGAAAGAAAGAAAGAAAAAAGAAAAAAAGGAAAAAGAATTATACATACTTAAGTGTTTGGATGTTATCTAAAAGAAAGAAGTATTCAAAATTTTAAACATGGAAGGGGATGATAATAGATGGAATTTAGAGATATCTCCCAGCTGCATCATTAAAAACAAATGTACTAAAGCTGGATGTCACTGCCAATTAGACGATGTTGTGTTAATTTAGGCAGGAGGTGATAGAGATTTGATCTTGCAAGTAGCAGTGGGGAGACATAGATCACTCTTTTAGATGTCCAGTTAGGGGGCTTTTTAATTGTTTTGAGGTGGGCATTTAAAGAGAGTGTATCAAATACATTCAGGTTTTTATCTTGTACAACTGGGTGGTAGTACTTTCAAAAATAGGTATATTAATTGTGAATTATTAACTGTAAAGGTATTGGGGATATAGCTATTGAACAACACACAAAGTCCTAAAGTATGTAAGTAAAAGTTTAAATAGGATGGCAGGTAGCAATATATGCTCTGGAAGAAAATCAAGCAGGGTAAGCAGAATTGAGAGTGCTAGAGTGGTTGAGGAGGACATCAGTATTAAATATGTTTTGAACCAAGACAAGAAGAAAAAGAGGGATACAGAGAGAAAGAGAGATGGGATACATGCAGAAGAATGAGCAAATGCGAAAGCCCTGACTTTTAGTGTTTGAGGAACATCAGGAAGGTTAATGTCACATATCAGAGTAAGCCAGGGTAGCAAGCAATGAAAAAACATTAGAGAACAGCTGAGGGCCTGATCAGGATGACCTGTTCATTTATCCAGCATTCCTCAACTACTAAGACATTTATGTGTATGCTGAATAACAACTTAGTACAGATAATGAAGACGGCATTTGCACATAGTATGGATTCCTGAAGTAAGTAACTTTTAGCCCTTTCTACAAAGTTTGAGATTCTATGATACTATTATTCTAAATCAAACCTAGTCTTCAGTATCCCCTGTCTCAGCGTCCCAGGTCTCATTCACATCAAAACTGTTGAAAAGATGGATGTGTATTAGTGTTTTAAATAATAGTAATGTGAACTTTCTTGCTTAAAGAAAGTCTTAAATGAGAAAAAAAAAAAAAAAAGAACTATGTTATACTAGATCAAGGCTAGCCTTAAGGAAAATTGAGAAATAGGAAGATATTTACTTTAATCTTTTTCTGACCCTTCTGACACATCTTTTCCCCTCTTTAGGCACTCTCTCCCACTGTTTTTATTAGAAGCCCCAAACATAGTGCTGAAGGCTATTTCCTCACATGTCTAGCATCTTTTATGTATCCATTTCTCTCAGGATATTGATTGTTACTTTCCATCGTGAAAGCTAGCCCATCTGATAAATTCATTGGTATAATTTTGCCAGGGGAAAAGGCTAGCTCACCATCTCCCTTTTCCTGCTGTGTAAAATATATAATATATAGTTATTCATTTCAGACAATTTCTTCTGAGTTTATTTTTTAGACTGACATTTGGAAATTCAAGTGTCATATAGAGGCACCAGAAGAGATATGTGGAGCAGACAGGACCTATGAAGCCTGAAGTAGAAAAGGACAGAGGCTTCCATTTATACTGTCAATGAGCAGATCTGTCCCTTTCTGTAGATGCTGCATATTTTCAGTCTATTAGTTGAATCCACAGTGAAGTCAATGTCAGGTATTGGACAAAGAGAAAGAATTTTGTACTCTTGTGAAAACAACAACAAAAAAGGTCAGAATCTGGCCTCTGTACAAAGCTGCAAAAGACTTTTCTGAGTACCAGAAAAATTCCATATTCATTTTTCTGTTGAATCTTAGCCAATAGCTGCTTCAATTTAAAGTTTCTTCTTAGCACTCTTCTAAACCAAACTAAATCATTATATCAATCTCAGTAAAGACTAGACAGTGAACAAGCTATTGTAATTAAATTCCTTATACATAAAACATGAAGTATGTTTAATGTGGCTTTGTTTCAACCTATTATTCTTTTTAAACAAGGAATTGAGCTGTACATGTATTTAATTTAATTCATGTATTTTTGGGTTTTTATTTGTGTCCTTAAAGGGCTTCAGGCAAGTGGTGCATTTTTAATAAATTGTATTTGAAATAAATAAATAATAGTAGTTCATTACACAAGAACTGACTTTTTCATGGTAGAGTTAAAATGAATGAATATTTGACATTATTATTTAGGTCATTCAAGCATGAATTTTGTGGACATTTTTACACTTAATAAAGGTAAAACTATGAAATGTTCCAATTAAAGAGTCATTTTAGAGTATTCAATTGGGAATAACATTTAGATTGAGAAATTTTCTATGAGCATGGATTTTAAAATTTTTTTCATATAATGAAAATAGAGTACTGCTTATTTATATTTGGATGTCCATTGAAGGTTTTTCCAATCAAAATCTTAATTTTTAAAAATTGTATCCAAAAAAATCAGTTGTACTTGAAATGCTCATCTTGACAAGGACTTAGTCTTACTGAGAGGAGAGACAGATGTTTGAATTGCTAATGATTATGAAGTAAGCCTCAGTTTTTACAAAACTATTCTAGTGTCTCAGCAAAAGTTTTCATTCTAATATGTGTCCAGATAATATTTATGTCTTTTATTTTTACTCCTTTGAAGAAAGAATTTTGGTATAGTTCCTGAAATTAGAATGAGGTTGATAAAGTGTGCACTCTAAAACATTAAAACAGATGTATCTTCAGCAAATGGATTAAGCATCTGAATACTAAAGATATTTTAATTTCTTATTAACAAATTTTTAAACTGATGAATGCACATTGGGGAAATAAACTTAAAATCATTTTTCAAAACAATAGAAAATTGCTATAAATGTCTACTTAAGATCATTAAAAAAACACTAGATATAAATTCTAAGTACACATACCTTTGAAACAGTATTCTTCATTTTATGTGTATGTATATGTGTGTATACTATATATACAGTTCAATACTTTTACATATATTATGCTCATATATAATATAGATCTTTCTGTATTAATTATGAATGAATTTAGGAAACTAGATCTTTTTCTACTAAAACACATGTCAAGTCAGATCTTGTGGATGTATCTGCCGATGAAATGTTAATTCAAACTTCTTTTATGGTCCAACAAGAAAACAACATATTTCCCATTATAGGAAGTATATTCATACCATTTCTAGAGCTTGTGAAGTTAGGCCTTGTTCTAGAATTTTTGCATTTAGTGTCCTACACTTTTTATCATACACTCAATTATTTTCAAATTCTAACCCATAGAAGTAAACTTTTTCTCAATGCTAAATAGAAGCTACTAGAGTTAGAATTCTTCAAAGATTTTTGGAACAAGTTGCACTTTCTTTCCCTGGAATTTTTGATCCAAGTGCATCTCTGTAAGTCATAGGAAAACTCTTGCCAGCATATTAGGGAGTCATGAATCTGTACAGACTACATGTGGAACTATAGGGATGGATCAGAGAATCACAGCACTATTTCCGACCTTTAAAGAACTTCGACTTTATATGATGAGGCTAGACACACAGCATGCAACTAAAATTCATCACATAAGTACACATAGATCCACTGTGAGCTTTGTTGAAGGGAATGCAGAAGTATAATAACAAAGTGAAGAGGGCTGTGGAATCGGACAGCACTGATGTGAATCCTGGTCACAACTACTTTCTATTGTAAATCCTGAACAAGCTATTTCATCTCACTGTATCTCAGTTTCTTTTTATATAAAATGAAGATATTAGCATTTATTCCACAGGCTGGATATGAATATTAAGTAAACAATATGCATAACAGGCATTAAATAGTTAGCAGTTTCTTCCTCAATGCCCTCAAATGCTGGAGCAATGTGTATAAGTAATTATCAAAATAGAATAAATAAATTTGGAGGAAATATTTTTAAGGCAACTGAGCTAACCAGGAATATAAGGCAAGATGACACAGTTCTGAGGGACTCAGATGCATAGCACAGTGGATGGTCAACTGAGATGCAGGTTGTATGGTATAAGAAAACTCAGCCATTGATGTTTACTTCAGGGCTTTGTGTGTTTGTTTGCTTCTTTTGCAGTACTAGGAGTTGAACACAGGAACTCTGTGGATACTGGTGGATACTGGTCAAGTGCTCCATCACTGAGCTGTACCCCTACCCCATTTTTTATTTTTTATTTTGGGTTGGGCTTGAAATCTATGAAAAAGGGTGTTCAGGTCTGGGTTCAATATGTTAAAATTGAGAGAGTTTGAGTTTGGTTGAGGTTTGGGTTTGAATCCTATGGGTAGATAGCAAGACTTTAAACTGAACTCAGCTTGAACCCCAACCCTGAACCTATTCCAGGCCAAGCATCTTCAAAATTTTTTTCTGAAACTGAACTTCCATCCAAACCCAGTGAAAAATTGGGTTTGGGTTCAGCTTTTAAGTTTTTTTTTTTTTTTGTATGATTAGCTATTATACATAAAAATTGAAAAAGAAACATTGAAAAATGTATTTGTCTATCTACATATGGGGTTAAAATTTTAAATCCAGACCTAAACTGGTCTCAAACCTCTACATTTTAACATATTGAACCTGCAGCTGAAACTGAACCCAATTTTTCATAGGTCAGAAGCCCTGATTTTAAGACAAGTTCTCCCTAAATTGTGTAGGCTGCCTCTGGCCTTGAACTCTCTATACTCTTACCTTAACCTCCTGAGTTTTCTGGGGATTATAGGTGTGCACCATGACCCCGGGCTCCTTCAGGTTTTGACATGGTATCCAAAGGCATGAGCTGAGGCCTCCTTGAAGGTACTAGAACTTGGAGAGTTTGTAGTACTAAGGCAACTAGGGAAGGATATGGCCTACTGAGAAGACTGAAAACCATGGACCCCTGCCAGGATCATAGAGGTTTGTGTCACAGCCAAAGAGATACAGTCTCACTGGGAATAATAACAGTTTCAATAATTAAATGTAGTAGGGCAAAGAAAGTCTTAGTGCTATACCTAGCATATGGTGAATAACACAAGTTGATTCTTCTTGTTCTTATTGCTATTATGTACCTTAAAAATTATAGTAAAAATCAGAACATAGAAATATGTAGAAAAGATACCTCTCTCAACATTTGTTGGAGGGGCAGTAACAATGATGTCTAAAAGACTCTCCAGAAGGTCACAGTATAAGGGTGCTGTGAGTGAGTGTGTGTGTGTGTGTGTGTGTGTGTGTGTGTGTGTTTTCTAGTAAAAGTCAAGGAAATAAGATGTACATGCATATTTTAGACCCAGAAGTTAGCTTTAAAATCCTTTATGTCTCTGAGGTTTTGCAATTTTTCTTCTCATCATTGTGTTTTAAAAACACAATGCCTTAACCAAGACAGGAGTTCAGGAAATACAGTTGTATAAGTGGACACCTGAATGAATCTGTAAAGTTCCTGGAATGGAGAAGAAGTTTGGACATAATTCTCCTCCTTTCTGAGAGTTAATCAAGTTTTATGGACTAAGTCTCTTGTGTAATTAGGGAAAAAGGAAGAAAGATGCTTCTGCAGTACAACTGGCAGTCATAGTGGATATGCCATCTTGGCCTGCAGCTGTAACACTGTGGCATCAGATCTCGGAAGATAAGCAGGGTCAGGCCTGGTCAGTACTTGGATGGGAGACTTCCTGGGAACACTAGGTGCTGTAGGCTTGGGAGAAGTAACCGGCAACCCACTCCCAACAAACAATTAGCCATTGAAAACCCTATGAATAGCTGAGAAGCACTGACAATACTGTTTGACCTATGGTACATAGGGTTGCTATGAGTCAGAAACCCACTCCATGGCACCTAACAGCAATAACAACAATGCCATCTTGATTCCTGGTGCACAGAAGACACTCATTTTGTAAAGGTGAGACCTGTGAGCAGTCATCTCAGCTCAGTAGAGTAAGTTTGGCTCCATGGTGGTTATCATATATTAATTCTTGTCCATAAAGACAAACAAATTTCTTATTTTGCTTTTCCTTTGGTGTTTAGAAGATGAATCCAGGGCCTCACACATGATATTTCAAGCACTTTACCACTGAGCCCCAGCCCCAGCACATCTTTTACTTTTTATTTTGAGAAAGGGTCTCAATAAAGGTCTCCAACTCACAATCTTCCTGCTTCCACCTCCTGGGTTGCTGGGATTATAGACATGTACCATCATATTTGGCTAGGACAAATAACTTCTAAGCACAAGAGGGCAACTTCTCATGGACTTGGAAATTCTGTTTCATTATATTGGATTTTTGTGGAAGACTGATTCTTACCTTAGTATTATTATGAGTTATTTTAACATCTACATTTCCTTTTTAAATTTGAGATAGGAGTGTCTCCTTATACACAATTTATTTTCAGTTTTGTAATATCAGAATGAACTCTTGCTGCACGCACAAGGGAAACTGCCTCTGGCTGTTTTCCAGTCATCTTATTTATTATTATTTTTTTTGTCACAGCTGCTGGACTGTCTATCGATCTGGTCACCTAAGGTGAGGGAAAAAACAAGCTCAACAAAAATTGTATTCAAAGCTCCTGTGATCATTTTTCCCCTTTGGTGGATGTGGAGGACAATGGGGGAGGGGATATTTCTCCCTCTCACTAGGGAAAATGAGAAAATCACAGCCACACAATTTATGTAGGTCATGAAACTACTGAAAAGAGAATAAGCCTGTGTCCATTTCCTGAAAAAAGAAAGCAAAATTGGTTCACTCCAAAATTTAGTCCTTTGTCTACTTCAAAATCACTTTACCTGAAAATTCAGGCAGTTTTTATAATTTCATGTTGAATAGTAATATTTGCACAGATGAAAACCTATGGAAAACAGACAAATGTTTTACTGTTCTATTGGCAAACAGTTTAGGCAAATGAAGAAATTATTGGCATGAACTGACCTTTAATTTGGAATAAATCCAATGTTAGGAAATTATAGGGAAAATAAAGGCACTAGATATTGTCTAATTATTTAATTACTAAGTACATGATCTTGAGTTGAAATTTATTTTAACCTATTTTGATTTTTTTCAGTATTTCAACATGGTTTGTATCAACATATTTCCCAAGTGCTGGATAATATGGTAATGATCCCCTAAATTGCGAGGTTAGTTATTCTTATGGCACTTTTTGCTCTTAGTGCCAGACTCTGCTGCTCCCCTTTTCTTTCTTGGTAGTGAGCTCTTTTGGATAAAATAAATTATTTTCAACCACTTCAAATAGAATTTTTAGCTCTCTCTCAGACAATGGGGTTGAAGGTCACAACAGAAGACAGTGGAGAAATATGGATGTCAGCAGAAAATGCCAGAGAGAAAGCATGAGAGACAAAGGGCAGGAAATTGGGGTGGCCAGAAGGTGCTAAAGAGGACAGCAAGGGCATAGGATTAAAGCTGATAGCATCAGTGTGGCCCAGGAATGCAATTGTGAGACAAGGTGGGCCAAAGAACATCACTGGAGGGTTCAAGGCACCACCCTGACACACTGACTTAGAAATGGAAAAAGGATTACAAGCAGAAGCACAGGGAGGACTTTTCTCACAAACTCCTGAGTAGCACCCACTTGCCCATCACTTTTATCAAAAGGCCTCTGCCTCTTCCTACAAAAAGATAAAGGCCATCAGGAATAAAGATTGTCTCAACTTTGTCCCTAGCTTCTCCCCAGTCTTAAACACATTTACACGCCCACCAATTCCTTTTCAACCGTGATCTCTCCAACTGTGTTATTAATCACATTCACTCTGGTCATCCATGAGGCTTTATTTCATAGGCCATAATGTTTCTTCTCTACTTTCCTCTCCTTTCCTAATACATCTTTCAGCATGGAAGATGCTCAAATAGAAACATGCTCAAATATCACAGTATGACAATAGGAAAAAACACAAAAATCAAAAGTATGTTATACAGTTGCTTGTATATCTTTCCCCTTAGCTTTGAGCCTGTTTCTTTCCTCCTTCATAGGTTAAAATGTACATTATTAATTGCCTACCAAGTAAATAGCTCCTCACAGACTTTTTTCCCCTAAAATAACACTAATTTTCTTCAATTATCCTATAGAAACAACCTTAGAAATAGAGTCTGTCTGACAGCAGTTGGATTTTTTCAAGTTATTATAATTAGTCCAGGATCGACCTATTTCTGAAGTTGGTCTAAGACAGGAAAAGACTCAGCTTATAGTCTATGCTAGTGGATGGGTGCTATGGTTTGACTATTTATCCATCTCTCTCTGGAATTTAAGTAACACATGCTGTATATACAATCTGTCTTCAAGCCATGGGAGAAATAATTTTACCATGAATTCTGGTAAAGATGGCAAAGCTAAAAGGTAAAAGTCCTGGTTACATTGAAATGCTGAATTAAATAACCCTGGAACATGCATTACCTCTCAGTTCCTATTATGTAATGCCATAAATCTCTTCATACAAAAGCTATTTTGACTCGGATTTCTGTTTCTTCCATTACTAGCCATCCCAGTATGCATATAGCTCTAGTGGACCACATTTTTCATGTTTTATTCAATCCTCCCATTCCAAACTTCCACCCCACAATCTCCAATGATATAATTCTGGCCAAGATCAACAGAGAATTTTTATGAAGTTCCAGATAGGACATTTTCTGCTTCTGTGAGTTGATTGATCTGATCAACACTTCTTACTTTTTGAAATATTACTTTCCATTGGAATTTTTGGCAACATAGTTCCTGGTTCTTAACCTTAAAACTATTGTTTTTTCTAAGCAATTCTGTAATACAGTATTCATTCCAGAGTCAAGATCTGAAAATACATTTTTTCTTTTGATATCTCTTCTTGGGTGGTTCCCAATACCTTAAAGTAGTCATGTCCCAAATTGAATTTGTCATGCTTCTCCTTCTCACCCTGGATCTTAGATATTATCCTACTACTTTATTCTCTTTCCTGGTTAAATATTCTACCAATTACTCAGTTACTCATGACAGACATTTGCCATTCTAAATTTCTCCCCTCTTCCCATCCCCAGTGTTCACGAGGTACTTGAGTTAATTAAATGCTGCTCAAGCTAGTTCACTCCTCTTCATCCTGACCATTGATGACAAAATTCTGTGTATCTGTCTGCTAGGCTGTTTTAATAACCTCTAATGAGTTCCTAGCCTCTTTCCCCATGTCCTTATACACTATCCAATGTGTATCTAGTCCAAATATATATCACAAGTAAAACTATTATAATATCACTTCTTCTGTCTATAAAAATATCAACTTACATGCCATTTCGTATGGTAACAAGTAAGTTCTCCCCTAGTAGCATGCATGTTTTCCCATTACTTTTTGCTTGTCTTTATCTCTGGTCCTCATATATTATTTTCCTTTTGTATTGTTGTTGTATTAGCCATTCCAAATTATATAACTTTCTGCTTTACTCATATGGGTTTTCTATGTTTGAAATACTCTCTTCCTTCAGTTCAAATAACAACCTTTGTCCTATATAATTTTAATTCTGTAAAGTCTTATTCTAAGCATATTCAATCTCTTCTTTCTTTAGGTCATTTTTGCCAATTATTAAAAAGAATCTATGTTATAGTGTTTAATATGCTAATATTACATGATATTATTTGCATGTCTTCTTCCATACTTTAAGTTTTTTCAAGAGAGCTGAAGTCTTAGCCATCACTAAATTTACTCATTTTCTTTTGGAAAAAAATGGTTAAAAAGTTTCTGTGTTGGCTTTCCATTGCTCTGACAAAATACTTTCAAAAAATAACGTAAAAGGAAGAAAACACAGGTGCTTTGACACATAACTCTAATCCAAGCTACTCCAAAGACCAAGGTAGGAGGATGTTGAGTTCAAGGCCAGAGTCAGCCTGTGAAACTTAGCAAGACTTTCTTTCAAAATATAAAATAAAAAACACCATAGGGATGTGACTCAGTGGTATAGCCCTCGTCTAGCATGTGAGAAACCTTGGATTCATTCCTGCAGTAACTGCTAAAAAATAAATAAATAAAAAATAAAGGAAGATCTGTTTTAACTCACAGATTCAGAGGTTTCAGTCCATGGTTGGTTATTTCTGTTGCTTTCAGTCATGTGTCAGGGTAGTACATTATGGAAGCACATGGTAAAGTAACTTACCAACAGCTGAGAAGTTGAGGAGAGTGGAGGGAGGGAGGGGAAGGGATTGGAATCTGAATATCCCCTATAAAAGCATACTTCCCATGACCTACACTAGGCCTTGCCTCCTACAGATTCCTCCAAGACCCAATAGTGCTACTGAGGGAAATACACAAGACCAGAGAGACCAAAGGGCAATTCCGGAGGATTTCTTTTGTCTACACAGGTTCAGAGGCGTATTCTCACAAGTCTGAGACCCAAACAAAGGTCAACTTGACCTTTGACAGAGTTTCTGAGGAAAATGGGTTCACAGAAGTAAAACATTGTGAAAACAGATAAAGCAAGGTTTACAAAAGCAGGAAAAGTGGCTAGCAACCTGTTGCCAGGAAGAGAAGGGGAGGGAGAGTGTATATTCTTGCAGGCAAGTTATCACAAAGGCTGTAAATAACTCAAACAGGGACCTTGGAACATGTAAGAACAAAGAAGTGGACAGTTTACTGAGTTGAAACAGCTTTGTAACTTACATGAGAAAACAGGTACTTATAAGATCACTTATGAGAAACTATGATTTAAATAAACATTATCAGTAACAAGCAATCATTAGTTGAAAATCAAGGAGTTAAGGCAATTCATAAAATCAAGGAACTAAAGGCTATTTATGAAAACCAGGCATTAAAAGGCTATTTAGTGGCAAAGAGGGGGTTTTCCTTTTGGGGACCCAGTTCAGTGCGACAGGCTACCAACTAAGCTTTTAGAATCTTGGTCTTTTGGGGGGGCATTGAATTTCCAAACTATAACAGGTTCAGCTTCTCCAGAACCATTCTGTTAAGCTCAGGAATTTTAAAGTGTTGGTCAACAATATTTTCCAAAGGAAGAGAAAGTACTTTTATCTCACTGACCAATTTTAATTAATATATTGTAGCTAACTGGACCCTTTCATTGAGAAGGATTCTGAACATATGCCCAAGCTCAGCTGGGTCAGTGGCATGGAATTTCTTTTTCTTGTTCTCTAAAAGTTTCATCCCTTAACATAATTAATATGTTAGATAAACCTGCTAAGTGTCTAACCTTGCTTGAACTATATAATTATTTTAAATATTACAATCAGAAGAATATATAATCTTCCCAAATGTAGAGTTACAATGATCTTAGCAGTTACTGTTTTATGTATATGAAATCTTAGACTTAACATGGAGACAGTATCTCTCCTGTGACTATACAGTCAAATTAGAATCCAGGTTTTCTGATTTCCAATACAATATTACATTTCATATTCCCATTTTAAAAAGCCCCAGGCTTTTTAAACCTATAATCACAGCATCTCAGAAGGTGGAGGCAAGAAGATTGCAAGTTCAAGGCCAGAGGCAGCCGGCATAACTTACTGAGACCCTGTCTCAAAAAGTAAAACTTAGGCTAGTGTGCAGTTCAGTGGAAGAGCACATGCAAAATATGTGGTAGGCCCTGAGTTCAACACCACAGTACTGCACAGACACACACCAAAATAAAAAGGCCAGAAGACAATATAGTAGTAGAATCTTTGAGTTCTTCAATATACTTTGTTTTAAATTGAACAATGACAACAAATAGATCTGGATACAAAAGTATTATATAACCCTACTCATTACACAAGCAGAGCCCTAATTGTTCCATTGTCTGTTGTTGTTGTTGTTGTTAAGTGCCGTCAAGTCGAGTCCGACTCATAGCAGATCAAAACACTTCCCGATGCTGTGCCATGCAAACCATCTTATTTATGTTTAAGCCCACTGTTGCAGAGACTGTGTCAATCCATCTGGTGGAGGGTTTTCCTCTTTTGCATTGATCTGCTACTCTCCCAAACATGATGTCCTTCTCCAGGGATTGGTCTTTCCTGACTACATGTCCCAAATATGTAAGACGCAGTCTGGCCATTCTTGCTTCCAAGGAGCACTCTGGTTGCACTTCTTCTAGGACAGATTTGTTGGTTCTTTTGTCAGTCCATGGTATATTCAATAGAAGTCTCCAGCACTACAATTCAAAAGCATCCATTCTTTTTCTGTCTCTCTTGTTCAATGTCCAGCTTTCACAACCATATGATGTGACTGAAAATACCATGGCATGAGTCAGATGCACCTTCATCTTCAATGTGACATCTTTGCTTTTCAATACTCTAAAGAGATCTTTTGCCACAGCTTTTCCTAGAGCAATGCATCTTTTGATTTCTTGACTGCTGCTTCCACAGGTGTTGATTATACAGCCAAGCAAAGCAAAATCTTGGACAACCTCAATCTTTTCTCCATTTATTGTGAAGTTGCGTGCTGACCCAGTCATAAGGATTTTTGTTTTGTTGATGTTTAGTTGTAACCCGTATTGAAGGCTATGATCTTTGATCTTCATCAGTAAATGTTTTAAATCCTCTTCACTCCATTGTCTAGTGCAACTGTTTTCTTTGGTGAAGGAGAATAATCTTCAATGGATTAAATGTAATTGACATTGGTTGGGACTGACTCTCATTTTATCTATACCAATGAAAATTTGCTTGACCTTGCGATATTTGCCCATTTCTCTTTGCATCAATTTTATACCTGTGTCCATAATAATAAATAACTTATAAATATGGAAAACCATTCTGGCCTCATAGGCTTATTATTTATATTCCATTAACACATAAAATGCTTAAGGAAACTTTACTTATAAATGTGACCTATTAATTTGAATTTAAGAGACCAATCTTCATGGATTTATTATTTCTCTGCTTGGCTTGTAAGCAGAGGCATCAACTGCCTTTTGTCTATATTATATTTTCAAGGATATTTGAGTGGTAAAGGGCTTTGAAAATGGAGATAATGCCTCTATCAAGAACAGAGGGCAAGTTTGCTTATTTGCCATTATAAAAGATTGAGATGCTCCAAGTTCAGAGCTCCTCTCCAGTAACATAATCCATTACATTACTGACACCTGGTGCTCTTCATATCCCACTGTAGGGACTGGGGTTCAGGGAACCATTTCACATGATTATGCACTAGCTACTACTATTCATGAGCAATAAACTATTCTTTGTATCTGAACTTAAGCCTCCTGTCTTCTGCCAGCATCCACTAAACTGTGGCACACTAACTTGTTAGCTTGAAAGCATGGTAACTTATCAGACTTTTCCCTGTTTGACATCTAAAGGTTGTTTATGTTGCTAATATTAGCTCTCATAGTCTGTTAATTTCAATGAGTTCTTTTCCTCATTTGAATGAACAGTTTTTCCCAGTAAAATGGTCATTGACATGAATTTTTAAATTATAAAATTTAATAGCAGAGATCTGGGGTAAGGAAAAAGCTCTCATCTACTTATTCCTATAATCAAATGATTAGTTCTTGAGAAGTGAGGAAATATTTAGAGGCTGGTTCAGCCATTTGAAGTTTTGATTCTATGGTAGATGTTGAGCATGCTGACAAATTTCATAATAAATGCCTCAAGTATGTGAAATTTCATCTTCAAATTACTGGTCTAAGCTCTGTTATTAAACCTCAACTTTTCAGTGAATGGTAAGGTCTTTTCAGATGTATGTGAGTATGCCATTTTCTGACATTTTGTCTAATCATTTGAGCCACTCATTAGAAACTTGCCCTACACACCCACATACTTTATTTATCTTTTCTTAAATTGATCATAATCTACAGATTGGCAAGGAACATTTTTGAACAAATATAAACTATATATTTAATGATAACACATTCCAGGCAATAAATAATGTTTTAGGAATAACACAAAAACATTCATTATAAATGCTATAAAATTATTAGCATACACTTCTCTGTGTAAACTCAACCAAAATTTTAAGAGAAGGGAACAAAATCTCCTAGTTATGCTTCTCTTAAAATTGTCATCTCAGTTATTCTATGAAAATACGAATGGAGAAAAAATAAATATAACATACCATGCTCAGTTTTTTGATTTAATCAGCTTTGAATGCTTCCTCATTCTAAGTGAGAATCACAATGTCACTATTCTATAAAATATGCAGGAAAATACCTTGATTCTAAACTAAGTTGTGTACATAGGTTTACCATGAGTGAAGAATGCAGACAAGACTTATGCTAAGACCCTGGGGCAACACAGCCTCTGGAGACATCCTGCAGGAAGTTTATAAAGCTCGAGTTTTCTTAAATGGTAGACCATGTCATTTGGCCCTGAGCTGCTTCCCCAAGGCTGCTCCTTTGGCTATATTGAAAGAATAGCACTTCATATCTAAACCCAAGAGCTGAAAATCTCTCATCCATTTTGCTTACAAACATTTCTCACTGAAAGATAAACATAACCCTAGGCCTCACAGTGAGTGTTGTCACAGGATGAGAGACAGGTAATGTCTAGCCCTGTGACTATTGAATAGAATGTTAGTTTCAGAATTCAGTTCTGGGGGGGGAATATCTACATCTCTAGTTTCTAAATGGTACTCTCCAAAATTTGTAAGTTGTTGTTGTTGTTGTTAGGTGCCCTCAAGTCGGTATCTGACTCATAGTCATGACCCTCATAGGGTTTTCAATGGCTGTTTCGGGATTGCCTTGGTAGTGGATTGCCAGGCCCTTCTCCCATTTTTGCGGTGCTAAAAATTGAACTCTGGACCTCAGAGACTGCAGTGCAGCGCTCTACCAACTGAGCTAAATCCCAGCCCAGTTTGTAAGTAGACTTTTCTAAAGTTTATTAAGTATCTTATCTCTCTTCATGATGGTCTTCCAGACAATGCATATTTTTCAGAGTTGATATGGAGTAAAGATGGAGATTATGAAGAATTCATAATCTCCCTTTATCTGGCTTTCTTATCAATCCTGATCAAAATTTTTTCTTCTATCATCAAAAAACTTTACAGCTCTTATTCAGGTATAAAGGTACAGCTAGGCAATATCTTTGTGAGAAAACATGATATTATAATCAATATCACACATTGGAGTAAACAATCCAGCTTGTATTACATGTCTTGTGAAGGAGATATGTGGCAAAAGTCATTCCAGAAAAATAAAGATTAAAAAATATATTATCCTTAATTTTTGGCAGTACTGAGGAGTTAAACTGAAAGCCTAACTCATGCTAAGCAAACACTTCACTGCTGCACCAAAGCCTGTTTTTTTATTTTTTTATTTTGAGACAAGATTTTGCTAAGTTTTGCAGGCTGCCTCTGGCCTCTAACTCACAATCCTCCCACATCAGCCTCCCAAGTCACTAGGATTATAGGAATGTGGCCAATTTCTTTAAATATTTATATGTGAGAATACTATGCAGCAATGTCCTGAAAAACAGTTAATTATGAAGATAATATTGTGCATTAAGATAATCAAGATATATATTTGAAATTTTAATTTACAATTTTTTCCCATATGAATATTACAGAACTATTACTAGAAAAATATCATTGACATTCCATAGCAATTTAAAAACTGGTGTCTCTAATCTACCAAAACAACCAGAGTGGAGTTTCTTTATGGGTAGTTGTTGTTGTTAGGTGCCATGGAGTCAGTATCTGATTCATAGTGACCCTACCTACAACAGGCAAAACACTATTGTCGCTTCTCTGCTGTTCCTAAGGTTTTCCATGGCGGATGGACTTTTGGGAGTGGGTTGCTGGGTCCCTCTCCCAAGCCTACAACACCCAGTGTTTCCAGGCGGTCTTCCATCCAAGTACTAACCAGGCCCGACCCGGTTTAGCTTCCGAGATGTGACTGGATCAGATGCCACAGGGCTGTGGCTGCAGGCTTTATGGGCAGTAGGTGATCTTAATTAACACCGAAAGACTCACCAAAGTGGAAGAAATGCCAAGTTAACAAACATAAGCAGATGAATTTGACTCAATGAGCAGTGAAAAATCTCTGAGGCAAAAATGGTCCATTTCCCCATCATTGATTTTCACTGCCCATTGGACCATGTTTCTTAATTTATTTTCAGTTGCATTTTCCTGGTTTGGGTAGGTTCCTTCATTCTAACAAGTTCAATTACTCCAAAGTTATGGAGAACTACTTAGAGATTCTCTTGGATTCTCTAAGTTATATATAAAATATACACATGGACTGTAGCTAGCCTTGCAGGAAAAGTCTACTTGAAGCAGGTTTTAGAGGTCATGTTGGCATGAAGTGTATTTTAAAAAGGAAATACATTATTTGTTGTTGTTAGGTGCCCTGGAGTTGAGTACAACTCATAGTGACATTAGAGGGTTTTCAATGCCTAATTGTTTCAGGATTGGTTTGGGTGTGAATTGCCATGTCCTTCTCCTGAGGAAATATGTAGTATATTTTATGTTCTAAAACTGGTACCTTTTAGCATCACATAATACTGAGTGGAGTTTTTTCTCATAAAGTTTATCATGTACATATCTCTCTTCTCATAAATAGACTGCATAGAAATTTAGGTAGCCCTACACACTGCTAAACCCTTCATCACCAGACAAGCCATTGCATATCCAGTAGGTAGGGATGAAAAGAAAAAAAATTGGAGCAATTTCTTTGGGCACACAGAATTGAAGGGACAATAAAAGGCAAAAGACAAAAGAAAGTGGCTGCCATCTTTAAATGAACTGTACTACAGGTTTTTTTTTTTTTTTTTTTTTGGCGGTACTGGGGGTTGAATCCAGGGCCTCACACTTGCATGCTCTGCAAGTGCTGGACCACTGAGCTGCACCCTCAGCCCATTTTTTACTTTTTGAGACAGGGTCTCGCTAAATTACACAGATTGCCTCTAGTCTCGAATTTGCGATCCTCCTGCCACCACCTCCTGAGCTGCTGGGATTACAGGCCGGCGCTTTTTACTACAGATTTTACATTATAAGACTTTTACAGTGACATAATAATAGTTCTTTTTGCTTTTAGACTAGAAAGAAATTACTAGTCACTGAGTTTTGTTTTTTTGTGTGTGGTACTAGAAGGTTGAATTTAGGGTCTCACACATGATTGCAAACACTCTACCACTGAGCCACACCCCAGCCCATTTTTTTTATTTTTTGTTTTAAGACAAGGTCTTGTTGGATTACACAGGCTACCTCTGGTCATGACCTTTCCCTGATCCTCCTGCTTGTGTCTTCCAAATCACTGATTATAGGTGTGTGCCACTCTAGGCTTATATAGTGATTTTTCTATATTTTGCCTGACAGTGCCTAGAGTACAGTTGCTTCTCAATTAATACTAATTGAATTTTTGAGTGAAATTATTAATCTGTGCATGTATGACCAGAGTAGAGTTAATATGTATAACCCCTTTAAATTGTCATTTGTAGGAAGTGATAAAAACAAAAGAAGCCAGGCATGGTAGCAAATGTCTGTAATCCTAGCATTCAGGAAGCTGAGGCAGGAGGGTCAATGTGAGTTCAAGGCCAGCCCAGGGTATATAGTGAGACCCTGTCTCAAAGGAAGAAAGAAGAAAGAAAGCAAGAAAGCAATAAAGAAAGAAAGAAAGAAAGAGGAAGAACGAAGGAAGGAAGGGACAAAGTCAGTTAAATTGTTAATACACATTATATGTTATATTAAGTAACAAGCATTTATTTAGTGCTGATATGTTTTGTCAGAACCGTGAGAAACAAACATAAATTCATTTAGGGAACACACATACCCACACAAGCATACATGCAAGTGACACACGTCATTGGCTTTTGTAGCTTTACATTTCACAAGTATTTTTGCTTAAATTATCTCATTGAGAGATGGAATCCTGTTTATGTGTTTACTTTTCTTAACCGCACCAAACAAAATAATGTTAATCAGAATCATGTTTGCTGAATGTATCAGAAAACCATTTAAATTTAGATCTGATGATGCTTAGCCCATTTTGGTCTTTATAGGTTTTTCACTTAAATTTTGATAGAAACTGCTCTACTCATAGTGGAGACAGTGTGAAAAGTTTTGCTAAGAAAGCAACTCTACCCTTTGCATTCAAATTTTAAATAATGCTATTCTTCCAATTTTTATTTATGTCAGTGTGCCAAAAAGACAATATGAATTGAACCTTGACTTGAAAATGGTCCAACTAAGAGAAAGGAGGAATTTAATTACTTTGATTTATCTAAGTGTTAGAAAGGCAGCTAACAGAATCATAATCTCCTCTATTGAAGTTAGTGTTGATATGCAGTGAAAACTCTGAATTCTCTGTTAATAAGTGTTACAACTGGAATGATTTATAGTCAGTGCATCCTGGGTTAATAATGATTCTCACCCAGTAGGCATTTGGCAATGTCTGAGAGGTGCTGTTGGTGGCTAATGGGTGGAGGCCAAGGATGCTGCTAAAATTTATAGGATAGTTTTCCACAGCAGAATTATGCAGCCCAAAATGTGACTTATGCAAAAATGTAAAACCTAGAACAGGTGTCTAGGATAGGGTTTCCCAGTTTGGTAAGATGTGAATAAATAATGATTTTGTCATGTTTTAAATGGTTGAAAAAATAACACTAGTTTCTGATACATGGAAAGTATATAAATACAGAGTTCAGTGTCTATAAACAAAGTTATACTTGAACATAGTCACAAAGATTGCCTATGGCCACTTTGTACCCTAGCAGCAGAGGTAAGAATTTTTCATAGTGACTGAGAAGTTTGTGAAACTTAGCTGTTTAGTTTTTGCCTCTTTACAGAAAAAGTTTGCCAACCAGTGTTCTAGGAGAGAAAAGAAAGAAAGAAAGAAAGAAAGAAAGAAAGAAAGAAAGAAAGAAAGAAAGAGGGAGAGAGAAAGAAAGGAAGGAAGGAAAGAAGGAAGGAAGGAAGGAAAGAAAGAAAAGAAAGAAAATGAAAATACAAAAGAAGGAATCATGTTAAAGTGACCAGAGTGTTTAGTCCAAAAACTATGAGATAAGGAAATGTTAAATTTATCATTAATGTTACTGCTAAAGATGAAACATACTTTTCCACACCCATGTCTTCCTTAGTTCTTTAATCTTAGATTTCTGAATAAATTGGAGCACAGCTCACAAATAATTTTAAGGTAGTTTTGATTTCATTAGTGACTGGATTTTCCTCCAGTAGTTAATGATGCTGTTTCCTCTCCACTGTTAGTACCTTTTGCTAGTGGGTCGGGGTGGGGAGCTTAATTGCTGTTCTCCTTGCTTTTGTTTGGCTGTAATATTATTACATTGTACTTGAAAACCTTATATGTAGTTTCAAGATCTCCTATTACTGAAATACTGTAGTGAATTCTGATATTAGCCTGATTCCACCACATCTTTTGGTGATTTCTTTGCAGATATTTCTAAGATTCATTTGCTTATTAATACCCAAAGTAATTTTTTGGTGGATTTCCTTCCTTCTTTCCTCCTTCCCTCCTCCCTGCCTCCCTCCCTCCCTTCCTTCCTTCCTTCCTTCCTTCCTTCCTTCCTTCCTTCTTTCCTTCCTTCTTTCCTTCCTTCTCTTTCTTCTTTCTTTCTTTCTTTTTCTCTTCTTTTCTTTCTCTTTTTCTTTCTTTCCTTTCTTTCTCCTTTTTCTTTTCTTTTATTTCATTACCCTGTGTGTGTGATGGGGGTTTGAAACCAGGGCCTCATGCCTGTTAGATCAGTACTCTACCACTGAGCTGCACCACCAATCCCATGCTTATTTTTCATTTTCAGATAGGATTTTCCTATCATTCTTTAAATCCTCCTGCTTCAGCCTCCTCAGTATGAACCACATTGCCTACCCTTCTTTGTAGATTTTTTTGATGCAGGTATATTAATTGTACAAAGAAGTTTTGTAATGTCATTTCCACACATGTATATACTTCGATCATATTTCCCTCTTTTATTACTCATCTCCTTTCTCTCTTTACATTTCCTATCCCTAATAGTTCCAATTTTATTTTCATGTCCTTTTTTATATTTACTTTCATTTGCCACATATGAGAGAAAACATGTGATAGTTATATTTGAGAGTGGTTTATTTCACCTGAGGTGATGATCACCAGTTCTTGATACTGATGTTTCTATATAAAATTTTACTGGTATAATATGGAATTTTTATCTGCAGATTCACTTTTTTCTAGACTTCCTAAAAATGTTCCTTTATTATATTTTGACTACTGTTTTCTTCTCTCTTTTAGTGTTTCTGCTTCAAGGACAGATTACCCTGTTGTAGCTTCTGTGCCTGTTTACATCACATAATTCTGTTGGCTATAATGTGTTTGACTTTTTTTAATTCATTTACTATTTTAAGCTCTTTCTTTTCCATCATTTGAGTTCCCATGCACACCTACCATATATTTGGCTGTTGTAATTCAATGCTCCTCAATCCTGGCTACATATTAGAATCCCTTGTAGAGGCATTTAAAATCTTAAGGGCCCAGGCTGTGCCTCAGAATTATTAAGTCAATAAATCCCAAGGCAACCAAGACATGGTTTTGGCTCTGGGGGTAGTTCCAGTGACATCTACTATGATAATCAATTTAGATACATACATAAAGATTTTAACTGGGTTTTCATCTAGGCTTTGTGATCTTTTCATCTTCTGTTATTTTGTCTTTTTATTCTTTAACACTGTCTTATTAAATATATTCATTCCTATTAAACACTTCCAGAACTCCAAGCTCACTTAGAATATTTGTTTATTTTCTTTTTAAAGTTCCAAACTAGTTAATTCATCCTTTTTGCATATTTTATTACTGTCTTCTGTTCACTTTCTCATCTTTGTCTTCCTTCTTCCTTCATTCTTTCCAGTCTTCTCACTTTCCCTTCTGATTAAACCATGTTACATTGTATTTGTCATGTGATTTTTTATGGAGGCTTAACAACTGTCACTTTATCCAGACCTTCAATTTAATGCAATATAGATTACATGTATTTTTCACAGAGACTTATTTTTGAAGAATAGTTTGTTTTCCAGCTATTGTTCCTGTTTGAGGCCTAGATGTTGTTTTCTATTCATTTTTCTGTCCTATGGACATGTAAATTTGGTAGAGCAGGGCTGGGCTGGCCTTGATTGTAGGCTTTGCTGGTAGAGACTTCGCCTCTGCTCCATCTTCTAGATATTATCAATGCCCTTGGGCAAAGTTCCCTCCACACACTCAGTAATGTGTCCCTCAGGGGTTACTTTTGGTTTGTTTTCCTTTCCATCAAAACTTACACTGTAATGTGACAATATTTTGGAAAATTTTGGTAGTTTTTCCCAATCATGCTAACATTCTGGGGAGGCTTCCTCTCTCAAAAGTTTTTCTTTGAATTTTCTAAAACTGCACACTTATTCCTCAATCCACATCTCTCCAAATTGGAGAGGCAAGTTGTAATAAAAAATTCTCAGGATTTTATGAACTTATCTGTGTTCCTCCATAACATGTTCAATTGTGAGGCTGGAGATGGGAATGGGGAACTAGTTGAGAGTTCTAACACAGTGCATAGAATCAGAATCTACATTATATTCACATGCCAGCTGTTTTTCTCTGACTTCACTTATCTGTGCCTCGAAGTATGTAGATTAAATTTTGAGACAATCCATTCTACACAACCATGCAAATCCTTCAGAATAGAAATGCTGTGCAAATTCTTAGTTTGAAACAGATTCTAATTAATAGATTGTCAAGATAATGGCTTTGAAAATTTAAGGAATATCATTGTACTATATCAGTTAGTAAGTGTGTACTTGGCATCCTTTCTATTAACAACTCTCATGCCTTATTGTTCCCTGGGAATTATTTGTGGTTTTTGTTAGGAATTCTAATTCCTTCTGATTCAAGTGGTTTGGAATGAGGCTTAGTAACCTGTAAGGTGGCCAGCACATTTGTTGTTAGTTGCTGTGCAGTCAGGTCTCACTCATAGCAACCCTATGTAAAACAGAATGAAACATCATCCAACACTGTGCCAGGCACATGATCTTTTTTATACTTAAAATCATTGTTGTAGCCACTGTGTCAATCCATCTAGTTGAGGGTCTTCCTTTTTTCTGCTTAACACCCCCCGCCCCCAACTCTCCCAAACATGTCCTTCTTTAGGGATTCATCCCTTCTGACATGTCCAAACTATGTGGCCCATACACAGATTGTTCGGAATAGCCCAGTAGATAGTTCTAACGCAACTTGTTACACTTTGAGATACAATGCCTATATTCTGGCCATTCTACTTAGTATTATGAAGAGCATGAAAGAAGTATTTGATGTACACCATGCCCATAGGAAACTTACAAACATATTTACTGTAAGTCAGTTGTACATATGATAAAATTCTAGAACAATAAAAGACATTATTCAAGAATTGGCTAAATATATACAGGATTGCTAAAAATCTTACATGAAACTTACATGACTTTCAAATGCAAATCAAATTTGAAAAAATAAATATTTGACTTTTCCTGTGTGTTTATTTTTAAATATAGTAAAAGTGTTGATTGATATTAGAAATCTTTAAAGACCCCACAAAAACTGTGCCTGCTCTTTCCTTGTGTACTTGCCATGTCCCACAATACAAATAACATGGTTGATAAACCTAGTGTCCTTTTTTGTCCTTTTTGGCACTCATCATTTTTTTCTTTGATTCTACCAATTCATGTGCTGGTTTATATTCAATAGAACACATAATCCTTCAGAATTAGTACTGGGCCTTACTTCTCTTTTTGTATCCCATGGGAAAACCACAGCCATTTGCACATAGTAGATGCCCAGCCAAAGTTCCTAATAATAAAAAGATTTTAAAAATCACAATACACAAATCTATGCATATTCTAAGAAGGAAAGATATATGATATTGTATATTCTTTGTAAATTAATACTTTTTAGGGCAATACAATTTGTACTTTTTAAGGTCCTGTATTATTCATTTTTCTATTATAGCTTAGAATAGGGGTAGAGATATAATTTTATTTTTATAAAGAATTTAACGACCATTTATAGTGCATAAAAATATGTATTTTTCAAGAAAAATAAACTATATCTGTGGCTTCAAAAAGTTATAGTGTTGTCAGTAAGCAAGGTGCATGAACATAAAGAAAGGAGAAAATGTATTAAACACATATTGTCAGTCTACACGCAGAACAAAGGAAATATTAATATGAAGTAAATTTATCAAAGGGAAAGTTTCCTTGAGGTGAGAATTTTTGATCAGCATTTAAGAGAAATAATTGACAAATACCAGTGATAAATAAACACAAAATTTCCTCCAGGTAATTGAAAAAAACTATGAAGAAAGGCTTTGATGAAAATGATCATTATTTCATTAGTTATTGTCCAATGATTGTGTTTTGGAATTATACTGGTTTACCCCACCTGTGTGTATTGAGTACATGTATGAGCAAGTCCTCCTCCTGGCACCCAGGGGTATTTGGAAGTTTAGATAATAGCATCTGCCCTGTGGGGGGTACAAAATCTAGTTATAAGAAAGAATATTTAAAATAGGTGGAAGAATGCAATTAAGTGCCTGAATTAACTTAATGAACAAATTGAAATTTAAAAAAAAACATCTGCAAGAACAAGTACTCTGATAACATTCTCTGGAAAAAAGGAATTTAGTGGATCATTGAAGGATAGTTTTCTATGAAGGAAATTCTATTTTTTATGAAGGACATTTTAGAAGGTTTTGTTGGGTATCAGTGAAGAAACAAGATGCTATGTTGAGCCATTGAGCCTGTGTAGAAATGAATGCACCAAATAATCTTAACATTTAAGCTTCTTGTATAAAATAATACCAGGACATACATTTAAATAATTGGACATACATTTGTGAGGTTTAAATGAGGGCTTATTTGTAAAATTTTTAGGAGGAAATACGGCATGTAGTAAAGAACAATGAATATTGATGACAGTGATGAAAATGAAAACAGTGAGCGCAACTTCGGAGAGGAAGAAGAGAGAGAAGAACCAGAAGATGAAAAAGGAAGAGGAGGATGGGGTGGAGGGGAAAAGGGAGAAATTGAAATCTTTATGTGCTTTAAAATTGATCAGATAAGGAAAGAAATAGAGAAAGGAAAAGGAATAAAATTTGTGATTATCAGGGGCAAATCTAAGGCTGTAGAAAAAAATGGGATAATGGGTGAATTTATCAGAGCTTTCAAAGAACTATTTGATGGCTTAAATGTCATATTTAAATGATTGCATAATGTAGCAATCTGTAGAAAGAAGTTGCAGTGAAGTCCTTTTGAGGACAAGAGAAATAGCTGAGTACTGTTTCAAAAAAATGTTGTGAAACAAGAGTAGAAAACATCAACATGGAAAAATTGTGGAAACAAAGAATCGAAGTTTCTTCAGATCTAAGGGTACAGATTGGAGCCTTGTCAATGTTGCTATAACTTGAACCTCAGAAGTGAGATGAATTTTTAAAAGAGCAAGATTACTCTTTTCTGCTTAGCTCTTCTAGACTCAGGATGTTTTCATCTCAACCTCCTAATCTAACTTGTGTTACCCTGGGCTATTATGGGACTTGGGGTACCTGCCTTGTCAATAGAAAGTACTTTGTTTGTACACTTGCATGAACATACACACTCACACATGTATGTTGTTGTTGTTAGGTGCCATCAAGTCAGGTCCAACTCATTGTGACCCTGTGGACAATAAAATGAAACACTCCCCAACACTGTGTCATGGCCAGCACTATATTCATGGGGTGTCATGGCATTGCTGTTCATAGGGTTTTTGTTGGCTGATTGTTTTGGGATGGTTTTCTTTGGGAGTGGGCTGCTGACTCCTTCTCCTGTTTTTGTGATGTTAGGGATCAAACCCAGGGCCTCAGAGAGCACAGAGCAAGCACTCTACCAACTGATCTAAATACTTATTTCTAAATATGTGCCTGCTTTCTCGGAAAGCTGCAGTTTAGAAGCAGAAGGAAATGAACTCAAAGTCTTGTCTCCTGCAATTACTGGCTGTGTAAGAGTCAGCAAGATGCTTATTTTCTCTGAGTTCATTTTCATGTCTGGAAAAACACCCATCTCTATCATACCCAGTAGTGAGAAACCTGAAATGGTTTATAGACAGTGTGTTTCCGATTTTAACAGAGTAAACGTAATATATTTGTAGTCTGTCCCATAGACTAACAGCAGGCATCAATCAAACAATTTTTTTATTTTAGATGGTTTTTTGCCTCCTCCTTCCTGTACAAATAAAAGTAGTTGATTAAATCTTTGTCTGCAGTTCCTCTATCTTTTGTTCTGCCAAGTAAATATAAGGCAAAGATCCAAAAACATAGGAGATGTCTTTGTTTATAAGGTTACAAATTCTCCTCTAAATGAGTAATGAGAAAATCCCCTCTAAATGAGTAAATGCAAAAAGAATATTGGGTTTATGAAAAATGATTATAAATGTTATTTATGATCTCATACAAGTAGACACAGTAAAACCATATTTGTTCTACAAATGTCATATCACGAGTTTCATGTATGCTTCTAATTGGATAAAACTTCAAATTGATGAAACATTTTTATTTATAGACCATATTATATGCTATTTCCCATTATTAATTTATTCTTTCTCCATTAGCTACTTTCTTTTACATAGACATTCTTTTAACTAACATTGATTGAACGGCATCTACTGTGGCTAACTCCTGGAGTAGAGACTCTGGAGAAACAAAGAAAATAAGTAGTACTACTATACTTAGGGAGTGTGTATCTTGTTAACTTATGTAATTTACATGTTGACATTATTCATATCTACTTAGTATTACTTAGAATTTTCTAGTTAAATTTAAATAACATACATGAATATAAACATTCAAATCTTAGGATTTTAAAAAGTCAGCATTTCCATTAAATTCTTTCCAACAAAACTGGCTAGATATGTTTATTGAATTATTTAAAGATCATGCATTATCTTTCATCCTGTTTATTTCTTGGGATAGTGTACTGGTGAGTGGAATTTCAGTATTTCTTTACTTAGATTACATGAGAATTTATTAAAGTTAAGAATTACCTTAAGTTAAGAATTACCTAAAGTTAAGAATTAAAGTTAAGAATCACAAAAAAGATACTATGTTATTTTCTGTCTTCAATGGGTTTAAATTAAGATAGCAATGGCCATTTTTGAAGGTCTGAAGCCTTATGCATTATGAATTTAATGATTTAACATGTCTTGAATAAACTGAGATGGTTAAAAGTATAAACATTTATTTTAACAGATTCATGGATCTTTTGGGAGAGTAGAGGGAATATTTTATTTGAATTCTTAGCTTTTGTGCTTAACTAAATTATTAAACATACAATTTAACATAAACAGGAGAAATGCTTAAAATTGCATAAGCATGCTAATCATGGAAAAATACCTTTCAAGGCAGAGACAATAAACACAATATTTGAGAATTGCTTTTTAAAATTTTATGTCACATTTCTTATAACAAGTGTTGCAATAAAGTCTTTATTGCTAAAACTTAATACTGAATTGGGTCATTCATAAATCTGTCACAATTAATGTTCCAGAACAAAATAAAGACCTGTTATTCCTTTAATAAATGCCCAAGGCATAAGATACTGATGTTATAATTCTGTCCCTAATGGCAAGATATTTTATAAATATTTTCTTTTCTTTTTTTGTTTTTTGCTACTAGGGGGTTGAACCCCTGGTCTCACCCCTACTTTGCAAGTGCTGTACCACTGACCTGTGTATGGAGCCCATTTTTTAGTTTTTTTCTTGAGACAGGATCTAGATAAGTTACATAGGCTGCCTGTTTCCTCAAAGTTGAAATCCTTCTGCTTCCATTTACTGAATCATTAGGATTACAAGTGTGCATCATCACACCTGGCTCTTTTATGAATCTTTCAGCAACTATCTCAATAATATTTCAGATTTTTACCTAAGAGCTGTATTTTCTCATTTTTCATAAAATCTCTTAGATAAGTAAAAATTGACGTGCATTTCCTCAGCATTTTTGATAAGAAGTTCAACATTAAAAATCCACTAGATGATAAAATTCTTAATAAAATACACTGACCCTTTTTCCCAATTACAGAATACTAGTGCCATTAGGTACTGAGTTTGTTTTTGTGAATGAATGTATGAAAGAAAATGTGTATCTATTGACTACAAATGAAAAAGAGTATATTGTATTACTGTGGTTATGGAATATGCATTTGTTTTTCCACCTGGAAAACCACTCTTTAAGTAGCATTATTTATAAAATTTAAAATATTGTGGAACAAAATATTATTTGACCTCATGTGATAAACTAAAATTTATAGTTATATGATAAAGGTTTCTTTAATCAGCAGAAGAAACTTATCTGAAATGTCATCATTTAATTTTTTTCAAACCCAGATTTTTAATATTCATAGAAAAGTAATTTTGAAATCAGATAAACAGGGCCAAAATTTTTCTCTTAATTAATCAAATTTTGTAGTATTAGTGTGATTGGAAGGCCATGAAGGAAATACAATCTATAGAACCACCTATAAATGTCAAGAAAAGAGCCAACTGTGAGCTTCATGTTTAGAGAAGAAACATATTTGACAATGAAGGATTTTATGGACTTTGAGTATAAAAAAGAAACAAACAAACAAAAAAAACCCACTCATATGACCAAAAAGCTACTGTTTAAAAATGAACATTTTAAAAAGAAATAGTCACAAAATTTTCCTCTGAAATATGTCATAAGCAGAGATACCGTCTTGGTTTAATTCTTTTTGTTTATTTTGGCTGTGCAAGAGATTGACCCCAGGGCTTTGGCCATGCAGAGCAAGGGCTCTACCACTGAACTACACCCATACTATGCAAGAACTCTACCATTGAGCTATATCCCCAGACCTTAGAAAACCTGTATCTTGTTGTTGGTGTTGCTAGGTGCCCTTGAGTCAGTGTCCAACTCATAATGACCCTATGTACAACAAGTGAAACACTTGTCTGGGCTTCTCTGCTGTTCATAGGATTTCCAATGGCAGATTGACTTTTGGGAGGGGGTTGCCAGTTCCATCTCCCAAGCCTCCAGCACCTGGTGTTCCCAGGTGGTCTCCCATCCAAGTACTAACCAGCCCTGACTCTGCTTAGCTTCTGAGATCTGACCCAATTGGGCTCCATAGTGGTATGGCTGCAGGCATATGTACCTTAGGCTAGCCTTGAACTTGCTGTGCAGCTCAGGCTGCTGTCAAACTCGAGATACTCTGTCTGCTTCCCCAGTGCTGGGATTACATGCCTGGGTCAGCATATCCAGGCTTGGTTTGGTTTTATACTAAGAAAATCACAGTGAGATAAATATTAGAGGGCAAGTACTTTATTTGGGAAATGATCTATGATCTCAGAAATTAATGGCATGACAATGAGGAAACAGGAAAATGAGAAAAGGTGGCACGAGGATGTGTAATTAGTCAAGTTGTCTGTGTGTACCACTGGAGCTCTGTTTAGGTGAGGCATTCTGGGAGACAACGTAGAACATGTCTCGGAGAATTATCCACAACCCCAAACTACTAGAATATTTATCCACTCACTCTACATCTGTCATTGATTGACTTCTGCTTCTCATGGCATTAACATTCTGAGGCCTGACCATACTTCAGGAGCAAGGAGAAAAGAGGATTTGGGGCAGGGTCGCGTGAGTTCACATTAAGCTGTCCTTTACCTTAGAGGAGATTTCTGAGTGAGTGTAGGTAGTGTAATGATGATACAAACTACACCTGCAGAGGTATTGACTGCTTCTGGCCGACTGCATGCCAGCCTGGTGATGTCTCGCCTCCCACCTTAAATTCAAGCCATGTGGGAAAAAAAGCTGTCATCATCTTTTTTTATTTGAGGTAATCCATATCATATTTCTACCTATCTTCTTCTGGCATAAATTTTATCTTTAGCAGGTTCAGGGAAAATATATTTAGTTTTGGTGACTTTACAATTTCGGGAGGAATAATTTAAATATCTTACTTTGAAACCCTAGAATATACCAATTTGCTAAAACTATTTCTTACAAATTAGCTGAGACAGATCCTTCATACTTAGATTCCCTGCTCCTTTCTCTCCTCCCTTTTAAACATGAGTGCCCACTCTTTCACTCAGCAAAGGTTTATTGAGTTTCATTTAACATGCACAGCAGGAGGATAGCTAAGATGGCAAGGAGACAGGGATATATAAGACTAAATTCCTGTCCTCAAGTGAGTCTAAAATATAGCTAAAGAAGAAAAAAAGTCATATGCATCAATTAAAATGCCACCTAAGGTGTAGTAGGGGCTGGGATTTAGCTCAGTTGGTAGAGCACTGCGCTGCAGTCTCTGAGGTCCTGAGTTCAATTCCCAGCACCACAAAAATGGGAGAAGGGCCTGGCAATCCACTCCCAAGGCAATCCCGAAACAGCCATTGAAAACCCTATGAGGGTCGCTATGAGTCGGATACCGACTCGATGGCACGTAACAACAACAACAACAAGGTGTAGTAGGCAAATACAAGTGGCACATCTGAGGCCACAAGATGAGTGGTAACAAGAAGTGTGCTGTAAAAATTTCAGAGTAATAATTTCTTGCTATAAAAAATAACTGAAGCTTCATTGACAAGGTACTAGTTATCATGGTCTCCTACAGTAGGCTGAAATAGACTAAGTCCTGGAGGGAAAGCAGGGAGAATAGAATAAACACAGTCCTGGTAGTGTGCTTAGGGAGCAATTCATGAACCTAATAAACTAACATTATTATTGTGAGTTCCTTCTTTCACATGTGTCCTGTTGCTGTTGTTGTAAGTGCTCTCCAGTTGGGTCCAACTCATAGTGAACCTCATAGTGTTTTCAATGGCTTATTGTTTCAGGAGTGGGCTGCCACATCCTTCTCCCATTTTTGAGGTGATAGGGATCAAACCATGCCTGCAGCCATAGCCCTGTGGGATCCAATCCCCAGATCTCGGAAGCTAAGCAGGATCGGGCCTGGTTAGTACCTGGATGGGAGACAGCCTAGGAACACCAGGTGCTGTAGGCTTGGGAGAAGGACCTGGCAACCCCCTCCCCAAAATCAATCTGCCATTGGAAACCCTATGAACAGCAGAGAAGCACTGACAATAGTGTTTCCCCTGTTGTACAGAGGGTCGCTATGAGTCATATACCGACTCGATGGCACCTAACAACAATAACAACAACAGGGATCAAACCCGGCTCCTCAGAGAGTGGGGAGGAACATTCTACCAACTGAACTAAATCCCAGCCCTCAAATATGTCATAATAGAGTTTTATTATGGCTGCTGTAGTTATATTTTCTTTTATTTGCTTCTTTTAAGACTTGTTTTTCCCCCTTTGCCAAGAGTTTTCGAAAGAAACTGATTTAGATCTGAACCAGAGAAAACTGAACTAACAGATAAAATCTCTCCAGGAATAAGTCTAGAGATCAGAAGTGACACAGTCATCAATGTCATCAAGGCACACTCAGAGAACGTTCTAATCCTAGCTCTGCCACTAATTAACCCTCTACATCTTAGCTTCTCTGTGTGAAAAATTAGAATGTCTGGTGATACATCACAGAAGTTTACTGAATCTCAAAATCTTTAACAGATCAGATGATTTTTCTAGTGTGTAAAAAGAAAAAATATGGAGGTATTTCTATTTATTAAAATCAGAGTGTTTGATCAAAATATTTGTCTTAATGGCATGAATTTAGGAATAGAAATTTAGTTCAGTCCAAAAGATTTGAAAATATTAGTATGTGCTTAAATGAATAAGTAAAAAACATAAGATATGAAAGAAATTGTGAATGACAGTTATCTATTTTCTCTGATTTACATGATTCTTTTCCGACTGAAAATCACTTCAATTTTGAATTGAATTACACAGTGTTGTTTTCAGTGTGGAAGGGGAAAATCTCTATACACATGATTTTAAATGTTGTCATAATTATAGTAGCTATATGGTAAGAGATAGTATAAGCAGTAATTTGTTGATTCTTATTATCAAATTTACCTGTACCTCCATCAAAAGTATAATTGTCTAAAAATCACTTAATCATTTAAAATTATTATATGAAGCTTTGTATGATGTATGTTTCATGGAAATCAAATGAATAAAAATATACAATCAAAACTTTACTAAATAAAGCTGAATTTTAAAAAAGTTATATTTTCTTATAGAGGAAGAAAGCTAGACATTTAAAGCTTATAATAAGTTTGCATGTAAATAGAATAATAAATTACTAATTTTAACTGATGGATGCTTACATACTAGATTGCTGCTAGTACATGAAAACATATATTTTTTTCTGTATGAGCGAAATTACATGGAAAAACATTTTAAATCAGATGATTGCTTGCTCAGCCTGATATTAAAATAAGAGAAGTTAATTTGATGATGTGAATATTATATAACGGCTCCACAATACAATATACTTGTCACAGTTTTCTAAAATCTTGAGTTCATTCATTAGCACATGCATCTCTAGAGAGTTCTTAGATGGACATTGTGAAAGTAGTCTTCACACTCTAGCACTCAGATCTTTAAAATTTGCTTGTAGCTTTCAGAAATGGCTATAGTTCCTTATATTCTATTAACTGAATAGCTCCCTTTTGCCAAAAACTTCCTCTCTTTTAACCAAGAATCTAATTTTTAGAGATCACCTTCTAGACTAGCTAGCTCCAGGAACTATAATCTTCATCATAAAGTAAATGATACATAATATAGCCAGAGAATATTACAGTTATTTGGTTTGATTCTTTTTCTTTTGATTCTTTTTATGTGTCACAATAAAAATGTACCCAATATATTCCTGATTGTTGTTGCTATCACTATGAATGGTAATTCTCAGTTTCTTCTTCTTCTTTGTTTTTTGTTTTTTTTTTTTTTGCCATCCACACGATATTTTTATGTTTAAGCCCATTGTAGCCACTGTGTCAATCTATCTAGTTAAAGTTCTTCCTTTTTTTTTTTTTTCCCATTGACCTGGCCATCCTCCCACACATAATGTCCTTCTCCAGGGATTGGTCCCTCCTGACAACATGTCCAAAATATATAAGATGCAGTCTAGCCATCCTTGCTTCCAAGGAGCACTCTGGTTGCACTTCTGCTAGGACAGATATGTTGGTTCTTTTGGCAGTCCATGGTACATTCAATATTCCTCTCTACCACCATAATTCAAAAACATCAATTCTTCTTTCTCCCTTATTTGCTGTCCAGCTTTCAAAAGTGTATGATGCAACTGAAAATACCATGGCATGAGTCAGGCACACCTTCATCTTCAATGTGACTAAATTAAAATTAGACAGCAGTAAAATGTTCTGCTGTGCTGTTGCACAGTAGGGTGACTACAGATAATTATATACTATATATATCAAAAGACTAGAAGAAAGGACTTTGAATGTTTTCACCACAAAGAAATGATAAATATTTGAAGAGACAAATGTGTTTAAGTTGATTTAGGCATTGCAATGTGTACATGTTTTGAAATATCATTAATGGTACTCCATTAATAGGTATACTTTTGTTTTTATATGTCAATTGAAAATTAATTTAATTTTTAAAAAATTTAGTAGCATTTCCACTACATAGATTTTACAATTTTAATGGTTTGACTCTAAAATATTATTTCTGGCCACTTGCCTCTGTAATTTTCCAAGTTTTTTCTAGTACTTTACTGAACTTTGCTTATTTCATTTTATTTACTTATTTTTACAAATGTTGGTGGGATACAGAGTAATAAGACTTTGTTATACCCATTATGCAACTCTAACATCACTTTTTCTTATACATTCATCAACTTACATATTTTACAGAATGATATTTCCCATGTAATCCTATAGGTGTATCATATATTTTAAGATTTTCCTCTCTCCCTTTTCCCCTCTGTTTCTCCTCCTTATGTTCTCATATGTGGGACCTTAACCTAATTTAAAAGAAGAAAAAAAAACTGTACATAGATAGATACATAAAATGATCAATCATACTTATCTAAGAAGGGAAAATATAAGCAAAATTGAAAGAAGGTGTATGGGGATCAGCAAGTGGGAGCAGAGGTTGGGGAAGTCAGGAAGGGGAGTAGAAATAAAGCACAGTTTCTTCTTCTCAATTCTTATTCTTTCCTACTGTTGATTCTATTTCCAACTATATTTTTCAAATTCATGAACAAGCCTGTGTGTGCGCGCACACACTCGTGTTCAAACTGATCCTGAGACAATAGCCTGATCCTCCTTTCCTTGTGGGGAAATGTCCTTTCTTCTTGATACTTCCCTCTCTGAACTAGAAACTGTCCAGGTACTAAAAAAAAGCTAAGTGCTGTTAGCAAGTATTGATGCATGTAAAAGAAATTGGTTTTCCTTTGGTGTATTCACTTAATGTTGTTAAATGAAAAACACAGTTACTGAAGTTTAATAAGTAAGTGATCCAGTTTGTTCATTCATTATCTTATATATTGTTTACTGAAAAGCATTTTTAAAAAATATCATACATCTACTATTGTATTTGCAAACATTGGGGAAATTGTGGGCAAAAAATAAGAAAAATAAGTGTACTTCATATGTGTTTAAAGAATCCCTTTGTATAAGGAACAAATGGGAAAGCAGCAAAAGGAAATATAATGTGGGGGTGCAATTAAACTTATGCATGATTCCTGAAACTGGAAGTTTGGTGAATCAAAAATGAAAAATATCCTCAGCCCCAAATTTTCAGGGAGGACATCATGAATGAAGAGAGGATAATATTCTTGCTCTTTGAATGCTGGCTAATTGAAGGTGTTTAAAGTATAAGGCATAGTGCTCTATGAAAAATATTCCCATTTTTTCTGCTTCATTGTGTATGTGTTTGTATGTATATTTAATAATTTTATAGTATGAATTAGGTTGTAGTGTTAGATACACAAATTAATTCAAAGTTAAAATAGTTTAGGTTTCTCAAATAAGAAATATATTCATCATGACATGTCCTAATATTCTTAGTGTATGCAGTTATCCTCTTAGCATTATATTTTGTCTTTGAATAACCATGCATACTTCATAATAAATTTTAAATTCATATAAGTGAATTTAAACATTAAATAGTACCTTCAAATTATTAAATAAGAACATGATTACATAGATTATCATGACTTTCTTGGTGGCTAAATAAGATTATTCTTTCCAATCTGTTATTCATTTCTTATCTTACATCCTTTCATCTTATACATTATTATATAAGGAATATCAAAAAGAAAATGTATAGCTAGTTTTAGAGGACTCTAAGGATTATAGTAATAAACACTTTCTATATAAAATTATTGTGCAGGTGGGACAATAGAATTCATTTCTATTCCTCATTGCATCATTTTTTTAAAAATTACTATGCAAGTTGTAGAAATAAGCTATAAAATTTTACACATTTGCAATTGTTAAAATGTTTTCTTAGCACATATATTTGGCATGTTGCCTTTATTTTATTTTAGTGACTGAAACTGTTGTTTAAAAGAACATCCTTCTTATCTAACAGATGATTACTTTCTAGTCATTTCCTAAATAGTAATGGAGGGACATTGCCCCCAGCAGGGAAAAAAGAGAATAGAAATAGAGATCAAATGTAGCAATACATCTAAAAAATAATGAATATGAGAATGAGGAACTACACATATTGATAAAAACAACTTTAGGAATAAATATGGAACATACACCTAAAAACACAATATCACCAGATACTGAGTTAGTTCTAATTACTTTTTTAATCATCTACATTTTTTAATATAAAAAACCTTAAAGTCATCTTATTTAGATGATATTGAAAACAAAAATTAATTTAAAATAGTTGATAGTCAACATTTATAGCCAAATACATCATCAATGTTTTATATTAATTAAGAATAACAAAATTGTTCTGGTTCTCTTACATTTCAGTACTAAATATCTCTTATGGCTTATAGTTCCTATACCTTGTAAAGTGAGAAGTAAAATGTACTCATTTCAACATCTGAGACATATTCTCATTTCTAAAATATTGATAAATTCTTTTAATTTAAATTTGTTCCATTATTTTTCCTTAAATATAAAGAAATTGTGTTGGAAACACAGGAAAAAGGAGTATTTGATGTCTCCTTCTCTATGACATTGTTCTGAAACTTTGTGCCACAATTACAATGGGCAATTCAAAATTTATGATGTATTGCATAATTTATTGCTACATTTCAGGCTAGCTTTTAATTCTTTTTTTTTTTTTTAACTTACAGAAGGGCTGAACATTTTGAGGTATTTTCAGATACAGGCTTTTAAAGTTATTCTTTTTCTCTCTCTGGCCTGCTTCCCCTCCCACCCCCACCCTCTGTCTAAAATTGAGAACTTTTGAACGTCTCAGTGTCTGTGACGAGATTGAATTTATGTATGGTTGACATTTAAAATAAAATGTTATTGCAGAAAATGTCAGAAAGTGTGGAAGTTAAGTCATCTGTTGGTGGAACTTAATATACTTTATAACCTTGTAATTTTTATCAGATTTAAAAGATTTATTCTGTCATAAATAAATGATGTTATCCATAAGTTTGAACTTCCTCTTAGAGTAAATAATAGTCATTGAAGAACATAAATTGAAAGGTAAGGCATTTAAATAATCTCT
>VMDO01020046.1:0-38363 GCA_007922755.1 Pedetes capensis | reverse complement strand
GAAGCTGCACTAAGCTGAAAATGAATTGATAAACACTTGGGTGGACCCTTAACACACTCAGAGGAGAGAGTCATAGCTGGGCATCCCTCAGAAGCACAGTCTTCCCAAGTTGCCCACCCACAGCATGGGCTCAGGTTGCTGCAACTGAGAACACAGACATAGACAACTTGGTTGTAACCACCCTAGGGAGAGAGGACTAGGTACATGGTAGGGCAGCATGCAGCTTCTGGTATAGTAGCTTCCAGCGGTGTAGCACCTGGGGTCCCAATGACTCAGTGGATGGGGGATCGTGGTAATCCCTGAGATAGTGGGCCCAGAATGGGATCATTCCATGGGTGGATTCACTTATACCACTTCTAGGAATATACCCAAAGTGACACCTGCACTCTCATACTTAATGCAGTACTCTTCACAATTGCAAGGTTATGGAATCAACACAGATGTCCATCAAAAGAGATTGGATTAAAAATAGTGTTATGTATATACAATGGAATAATATTCAGCAGTAAAGAAGAATGAAGTTATGTCATTTGCAGCAAAATGATTGGAACTGGAGAGAATCATTTTGAGTGAAATAACCCAGACTCAAAAAGAGAAATACTGCATGTTCTCTCTTACATGCAGGACCTAAAGCTACATTAAAGGAATGCTGCCGGAGACAAATACTGAATATACCATGGCCTGTGAACCAACAGATCCATTCTAGAAGTGCAACCAGAGTGCTCCTTGGAAGCAAGGATGGCTAGACTGCTTCTGACATATTTTGGACATTTTGTTAAGAGGGGCTAATCTCTGGAGAAGGACATCATATTTGGGAGAGTGGTGGGTCAACAAAAATAAGGAAAACTCTCAACTAGATGGATTGACACGGTAGCAGCAACAATGGGTTTAAACATAAAAAAAAAGGTTGTGTACATGGCACAGTGTCAGGGAGTACTCCATTCTGTTGTACATAGGGTCGCCATGAGTCAGACCCAACTTGACAGTATATAACAACAATATTTGACAGTGCTTTTCTGATACTCACACGATTTTCAATGGCTAATTGTTTTGGGAGGGGGCTGGTGGGTCCTTATCCCTAGTGTGTGTTAGTGTGGAAGCTCAGTTGAAACCTGTCCACCATGGGTGGCCGTGCTGGTATCTGGGATACTGATGGTATAGCTTTCAACATCACAGAAACACACAAAACCCCACAGCATGACAAGCTGACAGACATGTGGGAGATATACACACACACAATCTTACTTATCTAAGATTAGAAAATACAAATGGACCTGATATGGGGGGAAGGGTAGTGTTGGGGGGCATGAACGATGGGGAAGGGGGAAGAGCAAGGGGAAACAACATAGAGAGGTTAAAAGGGAGAGAAAAAAACACAAAATACAGGGTGCAACTCTATGAAAATACAGAGAAAGGAAAAAAGAAAGGAAAAAATCATGATAGTACCCATTGTTGCATACAACTGTTATTACAGGTTAATTAAAATCCTTGTCTTTTTTTCGTTTGTTGTTTGTTTTTTGTTTGCTTACTTAGCTCTGTAAAAAGTGTAAGGAGATGGAAGGGTAATCAGTACTGACTTGATAGTTTCATAATGGGCACATCAACTGACATTACTCTGTACACCACCAACATGCATAAATAAAATACTAAAATAAAATATTTTTTAAAAAGAAAAAAGTCTATTCTGCTGTGGTCTACTGTAACTACTATAGCTTTTTGATATGCACGCATTTTTATTAGTATTTTAATTATACATATTGGTGAGATACAGAATAATTTAATTGATATATGCATTATGCAACTATCAAATCAGGATTGCTTACACTTTCATCTCTTTAAACATTTTACAGAACAAAATGAATTTTAAAAGGCAGATTTTTTTTATTAACATGTGATGACAGCTCTCTTAGGGTTGTTGTACAAATTACCACAAACTGAGTGGCTTAATACAATAGAAACACATTATCTCACAGTTTTGGAGCCTAGAAGTATAAATAAAGGTATGGGCATGGCCAAGCTTCCTCTACATGCTCTAGGGAAGACTCCTTCCTTGCCTCTTCCAAACTTCCTTTGCATTCCTTGGCTGGTAGTTGCATCACTCCAACTACTGCCTCAGTCTTCACATGGCCATTTTCTGTGTGTTGGTCTGTCCCCAAATCTCCTGCTCCTTCATAAAGCACTCCTTAGAAAGTCCACCCGAATCCTGTATGACCTCACCTTTGCTTAACTAGTTATATATGCAAAGATCCCATTTCCAAATAAGGTCACAATCTGAGGTTGTGGGTGGACATGTATTGGGGGAGAGTTACTATTCAACACAATATAGGCATTGACTATGTCTAATTTTTTATAGTCATGGCCTCTAGCCTAGTGTAAGATATGTAAGATATACACACATTCATCCAGACAGCTTAGTGGTTGAGCATGCAGGCCCTGGTGTGAGATTGCCTAGGATCCAATCTTCCATCTGCCTTTACTAGCTGCGAGGTGTTGGGCAATATTTCCCAAAGCTTTACCTCAGAGACCTAATGTGTAATATGGTCCCTATTTCTCAGGGTCCTAATGGAATTTAAATTGGTCCATTCGGATCAATTGTTTACAATGGTAACTAGTCCATAACAATATTTAACAAAGATTGTTAACCTTTCTTTCTTTCTTTCTTTCTTTCTTTCTTTCTTTCTTTCTTTCTTTCTTTCTTTTTTTTTTGCAGCACTGAAGGGTTGAACCCAGGGCCTCACCCATCCTTTGCATGTCCTCTACCACTAAATTCCATCCTCAATCAATTTTTTATTATTTTCTTTTGGCTTGAGACAAGGTGTCACTAAGTTATATAGGCTGTCTCTGGCCTCGAACTCATGATCCTCCTGCCTCTCCCTCTTGAGCGGTGGATATTACAGGTATGCACCACCATGCCTGGCTTATTAACATTATTTTTAGACAACAAATACAACATTTGTTAAATAAACTAATGAAAGTAGGGAGTTCCAGAAAGCACTATAACAGCCTATATTCACAGTTAATATTCTAAAATATTTCACATCAGCCCTTTCTCTGTGCATAATCTTTTTAAAGCATCAGTGAACATTCAATTTAAAAGAGAGAAGGGCTATATGAACAAAGGAGGTAAAAAGGAAAAGGCTTGTCCCCCTCTCCTTTGGGGCAAAAAATAAAAAAGAACCATGGATAAGCAGTATTGTTTCTAAGAGACCATGCTAGGAAAATGGAATTGCTTTTCTGAACATAGAAGATTAATACCTGGAGGGTCTAAAATGTAATTATGGTATTGATTTCAAGAAAGCTTTGGATGGATCGTGCTTTTTTCTTTCTTTGCTGCTTTCTGGTATCATTAAAATGGGCTCGTATGTCAGGGTCTGCAAAGTATCTGAACAGAATACATCATGCAGGAAAAAAGGTCCTGTTAATGGTTCCAGAAGGTATCTCTCAAGGCAGCATTCAAAGTGTCCCCATATGGCTCCCTTTTGTCAGGCAATTTTCCTACTAGGTTTAGGATCTGATTTTACAAGCTGTTAATGAAGTCACAAGGTGACTCTAGTTTGCAAATCAACTGTGTCCTAGCTCTATCCATCCTGTTAGATGACTGCAGGGAGAGGAGAACCTCAAATCTCAGGATTGAAAATGAATTAAAGCTGATTTTACGTCTTTCCTCTCTAGCTCCACTGAGGAGGTGGCTCTTTTTAAAATTGGAGCTATACCTCATGCTAAAAAGCAAACAGGTATATTAAAGTTTTAAAGAGTTTGAGCAGACAATGGTTCACAAAGGGAGCCACATCAAACCCCAAGTGGTGTGGGTTCCACCAAAAGAGTGGGAACAAGGAGAAAACTTTCATTAAGGCATTCATGGGAGCAAAGACAAAGAAAACATTTAATTGGTTAAAGTGGAACCGTAGACTTAGAGTCCCTAGGTAGAGGATATCTGGTGGGTTTTGACTGGTTACACTTAAGTTTTATTTCCTAGGATATGATGACCTCTCAATTAATAATTTTAATACTTCTCTGCTTCTTTCTCTTCTTATTAGGCCAGAATCCGGCATCCATCACCTTTCACATTTGGTAACACAAATGCACAACCCAATGTTTTGCCCAATGGTTCTGGTTGCCTCCAAACCTAATGAAAGCCTTGAGACTAATGAGTGGAGATTCTGGGTTTTTAAGAAATAGCCTTAATAACAACTCATCTGGTTTTGCCTTATGTTTTCAACATAATGGGACTGTTTTCTGTGGAGAGAAGGGCAAGGCTACTATTCTCCAAATATGATCATTAGAGGCCTTTTAGGGCAATTGGTGAGGGACAAATTGGAGCTATGTTTGAGGTCTTTTGGGAACCCCTGATCAGCCAAAATTCTTAAGCATTTCACATCTTCCTTCAGAGAAATTATACCACCTAAGTGTCATTTTGAATGGTTAATATTGTCATTGTGGAATGAAAGTGAGAAATGAAATTTGGGAGAAAAGCAGGGATGAAAATATGAAAATCTGTTTGAGAACCTTGGGTTTCTCTTGTAAATAATGGGATGCTACTATAAGGTTCTAAGGATAGGGGGAATTTGAGTTTGCATTTCAGCATATATTTCTGGCTATAGACCACAGAGGAGATCAGAAAGGGATGAAAGTGGGAAGATCTCTAAAGTCGAAGATCCATCTACTATTGAATATCAATCATTTGAATAAAGGAGAATGTCCAGCCTGAACAAAGACAGAAAGAAAATGGACTCTAGAAACTTGGATTAAAAAAAAATGCCAGTTAAAATCTGCCAAAATTTACCATGTTACCAGCTAGGAATTCAGCAAAATTCCACTTTCACTTATAGTTGAGAGTTAAGCCAAGTATGTAAAATGGTCAGGTAGTATCACTCTGTAGTTAAAAACACAGGTTTTGGTATCAGGTAGATCTAGGTTCAAGTATCAAATGTGCCACTTTCTCTTATTTCCTATTCTTATCCCTTTGATATTTTGCTTAAAGGCCTTAAATTCTCCATTTCCCTATATGTAATGCAACAAAGATAGCAGCACTCAATCTGCAAGACAAAGGTGAAATCCATGCATATCAAGTGTTATAATTACACCACACTGTAGTGGTTGAGGCAAGCCTCCCCAATTCAGTGATTTCTTTACATGTGGAGGGGGTTCACTTGAGTATTTCTCCTGGCATCTCTCAGTCCCTACATGGAAAGAATCTGACTAGGGAATTTAAAGGTCTTTTCTTGTCCTGCCATCTTTTGTTAGGAAATACTTATCCTCTAAAATGGTATGTGTGTTCTGGTCTTGCATTATGTTTTGAACATACTGAGAATATTTTCTAGAAATAAAAGGGAAAGCCTATAGCTCTCCAGCATGACCTATGACTCAATAGAGAAGTCTTATTAATTCTAGAATACAGAATTTTAGAGCCTGATTGTCCACAGATGTAAGGCACATTTTTCAGTACCAATGCTAATTATAGTAAAAGCAATACAGGTATACCACACAGAATGCATTCTATGTTAATGTTAATGTTTTCACAGAATGCCTCTTGTTTCTTGTTTTGTTTTATTTTGTTTTGCAGTACTAGAGGGCTGAACCCAGGGCCTCACGCATGCTTTTGTAAGCATTCTACCACTGAGCTGCACCTCCAACCAAGTTTTTTTATTTTTTATTTTGAGCCAGGGTCTAGTTAAGCTATGCAGGCTGCCTCTGGCCTCAAACTTGCCATCCTCCTGCTTCTGCGTCCTGAAGGATTGGGATTACAGGCATGTGCCACAATGTCCAGCTGCCTCTCAGGTTTTAATACCCAAACTTCACAAAAGTACTTTTCAGTCAAATAAGGGACATATTAAAAATTATACATATGCCTTTAAAAATGAATACATTCATTTAAGCAAAAGAGTGTGCAGGAAACATCTAATTTTATTCCAGATGCAACTGGCACTCTGAGTGAATCAGGTTTAGGTAGACAAGAAGTATATATAGATATTTTGAAGTATCAACAGAGGGGATTTACAGCTAGGATATTCCTGACACTACACATGATATCACTACTTGTTATAAACTATATTGTTTGTTGTGAAGGAAGCACTGTTGTAAGCATTTGCCTGGTGATATGAGTTTGTTCCTTACCTATGGGTACCTTAATGTTTTAGTTAGTTGGGGATTTTGGGTTGATTTGTAATGCACAGTAAGTTTTCCCATGTAAACTAATTGGAAAGGAGGACCCTTTAGCATTTTCATGTAGTACAATTGATTGTATTAACAGAAAAGCAATGTTAAGCAACAGATGCCTGCATTTTGGATCTCTCATCTCTCCACATGCTTGTCTGATTTTTCAGTTGGTCCACAACTTGGTGGAAAAAGCAGATATCTATTTGTTGACCTCCACTAATAAACAGAATATGGCAAAAAAGAGAAGATATCATTTCCAAGATCAGATTACAAAAGGCCATGGCTTCTGTCTTGTGCTCTCTCTGGCCCTTATTGCTTGTTTACTAAGAAGAAGCAAGGTACCATATTGTGAACTGCCCTATGAAGAAGACTATAGAGCAAGAATCTGAGAGAGGTCTCCAGCCAGCATCTAGCGAGGAACTGAGGTACTAACTCCAACAGCATGTGAAGAACTAAATCCTGCCAAAACCTATATCCTCTTCCATCAAGCCTTGAGGTGACTGCAGTCCTGGCCAACACCTTGATTTCAGCCTGTGAAAGACTCTGAGTTATGGGACCCAGCTAAGCCATGCACAGATTGCTGATCCATAGACACTAAGCAATAATAAATGTTGGTGGAATTAAGCTGCTAATTTCTGAGGTGATTTGTTATACAGCAACAGATAACTAACACACTCAGTAAATGTAAGCGGATGCGAAAAACAAATGTGTGACTTCATTATTCGCCAAATTGCTCACATGATTTGGATCCTTAGGTACTTACTTCCAAGAAACAGACCAAAACTTTCTTGCTAAATAAACTCTGGTGTTTGTGGACTACTAATAAATAGGGCACTTGCCAAAAACTTGGTTGGATTCTATCAGTTTAAATAAAGGTCAAATTTAGAGAATTCCTGGCTGGGAAGGAACACTGAAGTCATTAGCTAAATGTCTCCATTTTATAGAAATGTAAACTGAGGCTAGGAAGAGCTATCTGACTTGCCCAGAGCCATAATGCCCATGGCACTGTCGTTCTAGAAGCTAGGGCTCCTGATTCCCAATTTAAGGCTCCCCATAGCATCTCATGACAATGTATAGAGGACAAGAAAATCACAAGGGCTAGGGGAATCCTGAATGTAGAAAGTAAGACCTAATCAGGGCTTACATGAGTAGGTGGGACTAGGGAAGGCATTCTGGATGAGAGGTTCAAAGGACTGAAAGTACAGTGACAGACAGCACTCCATGTGAAGGGTACTAAGAATCAAAATCTCCATGATTTGTTCAGTCATCTTGAACTTTATATGAAAAACAAGCATGAGGAAGACTTGGAAAGAAATATTATCTACAAGGAGGAAAAGTTAGCAGGACAAATCTTTGTAGACAGGCAAACCAAGGAAAAAACATATGAGAGTTTATGGCAGGCAGCCAGAGTGAATTTGGAAATAAGGTAAATAGGTGAAACTGGGTGTGGTGGTACACACCTATAATTTCAACACCCAGGAGGCTGAAGCAGGAGGATCACTGCAAGCTCAAGACCAGCCTGGACTATACAGCAAGTTCCAAGCCAGTTGGGGCTACATAGTGACATAGTGAGACCCTTGTCTCAAAAATAAATAAGTAAATAAATAAATGGTAAATATGTGGACAACAAGATATGGCAGGTATCAGAATTTGGGAAACTTGCTAGTTTCACAGTCACCCTAGTTTGAATCTGGAAAGTTTCACAAAGGCCCCTGTGCTAAAGGTTTGGTCCTCAGCTTGGTGCATTGGGAGGTGGTGTAAACTTTAAGAGATGAGGCCTGGTGAGAGGTTTTCAGTCACTGGGAGCATGCCCTTGAAGGAAATTGTGAGACCCCAGTCTCTTCTTATCTCTCTTTTTTTCACACCCAGCTACAAGATGAATTGAATAGGCCCTACTCTGACACATGCTTCCATCACAATGCATTGTGCTGCTATAGGCCCAAAGCAACAGGCCAACCAACTGCTCATGGGCTAAAACCTCCAAACTATAAGCCAAATTAAACCTTTCTTCTTTTTAAGTTGGTTTATCTCTAGTATTTGTTACAGTAATGGAAAGCTAAGTAACACAACAGTCTTGAAACAGAAGAAAAAAGGAAAGACTTATAGATATATGGCTCAAAAGTGTGCTTAGAATGTGCTGAAACCCTTACCTGGGTTTTGTGATATTTGGATCCTCCATTACATGGCCATATAGGCTGCTGTACATGGCTATATAGTGAGTGTTCATTCTACAAAGAGGTATGGCACAGCCATGTGATAGGCTAATAAATCTTTGGGAACTGATAGGTAAAATTAGCCCACATACAAAAAAACTTTAAGGAAACTATTGAGAAGTTAATGATTTCTTTCAACTATAGAATCTGCAGACTCAAATCGAAGAAAGCCAAATGTAACAGTTTGGTTTAGTAGTCTGTGACAACTCCCTGGCTCCTGACATAGGCACTGGTGTCTCAAAGAGCAGCCAAAAGGACCGTGGACTGAAGCCAAAAGTCTGGATTCGATTCCATCATGATTTAACCTCTCTGCATTTCATTTTCTTCAACTGCCCAATGGACATAATAATAGCTATCTTTCCTATGTCATAAAGCTTGTACAAAGATTGAAGTTTAAAAAGTGTAAAAGGGCTATACAAATGCTTGTATACATACAAAAAACGTTCTACTAAGTTTTCCATTGTGGCCATGAAAAAGCCCTCTTTCACTTTATAATGTTTTCCTTCAGAAAGAATAAAGAGGTTCCAAAGCTAAATTGCATAAAATTGCATCCCATTGTCACAACACATGCAATAAATAATGGAGCTGAAGATGATTCACAAAGATAATTGGATTAAGGTCTTAAAAAGCAAAATGTTACAGTGGATCTGAAATGTCCCCCAAAAGCTCATGTGTTGAAGGCTTGGTCCCCAATGCAGCAATGTTCAGAGGTGGGGCTTTGGGGAAGTGATTACATCATGAGAGCTCTGACCTCAGAGGATGAATCTATTGATGGGTTCATAATCTGATGGACTATTGGGAGGTGATGGAAACTTCAGAGGTGGAACCTAGTTGAAGGGAATATGTCCTTAGGCTGTGGCCTTAGGGGTCATATCTTTTCTGAAGGCCCTTCCTCCCTTCCACTCCCCTGGCCACCATAAGGTGAGCAGTTTTGCTCTACCACAAGCTTTCTACCATGATGTTCTGCCTCGCCATGGCCTAGGAACAATGGAGCTAAGTGACCATGAACTGAAACCTCTGAAATTGTGGGCCAAATAGAACCTTTCCTCCTTTCGTTGATTTTCTCAGGTATTTTTTCATAATGAGGGAAAGTAAGTAATACACAGAGCATTTAATTACTATGATCCTGGCCAGCAAAGAGAGGCAGGTAAGTCATCAAGGCTTTTGCCATAGGGGAAGTACCAGAACCCAAATGAAGAAAGCAGGGGAGGAAATGGTGCAATGGGTGCAGAGACTTCCCTAGTACATATGTTAAGGTAACACTAGCTGCTCTATTCAGTTGGTAGTGTGCTGCTCTGCACACTCTGAGGCCCTGGATTCGATCCCCAGCACCACAAAAATGGGAGAAAGTTATGGCAAACCACCTCTGAAGCAATCCCCAAACAATCAGCCATTGAGAACCATATGAATAGTAGAGAAGCACTGACATAGTGCCAGGCATGAAACAGTTTCAGGGAGGGTTTTGGTCTGTTGTACATAGGGTCACTATGAATCAGACCTGATTTGAGGGCACCTAGCAAATAACAAGCTGCTCTGACAGATAAGCCCACGAATTCAGGTTTAATACAGCAGAAGTCTGTCATTCCCCTAAAGTACATGGTTGGCAGGTAACTCTGGAAGCTCTCATTTCTTCTAAGTAGTAATTTGGGACCTAGGCTCCCCTGCCACCATGGGCTCAAAGGCTACTGCTGAATCTTCTGTATTGGTCTGCTGCACAGAAGACAATGGGAAAAAGAAAGAGGACCTCCTTTCAACTACTTATGCCAGAGATGATACACATCACTTCCACTCAGATGCCTGTGGTGAGAACTTGTTATATATCCTCTAGATATAAGGGAGGGGCTGGGATTTAGCTCAGTTAGTAGAGTGCTGCTCTGTAGTCTCTGGGGTCCCAAGTTCAATTCCCAGCACCGCAAAATGGGAGAAGGACGTGGCAACCCACTCCCAAGGCAATCCCGAAACTGTCAGCCATTGAAAACCCTGTGAGGGTCGCTATGAGTTGGACTTGACTCAACGGCACCTAACAACAACAACAGATATAAGGGATATAGGGAATATAGTTTCTGCTTAGCTGGCAACAACTCATCACTGAAAGGGGAGCACAAATCTTTGGAGGAGAAGTACTACCTCTACCTCACCTGGAAACAGAGAGAGCATAGATCTCTGCCTTTCAACATTCTTTCCTTATGCTAGCATTTCTAAGCAATACACATATCAAAGGTTTTTATAGCTAGAGACATTACCAACAGCAGACAGCATTGCTTGGAAAGCCACTGACATGTGTTCTTAAATCATATGAAAATAGTTCTGAATGGTTCTAAGTCAGAGCTTAGAAGCTATAGGGAGGCCATAGAAAACATGCATTAGCTGGGTGTAGTGGTACATGTCTGGAATCTAAGCACTCAGGAAGTAGAGGCAGGAGGATCAGGAGTTCAAAGCCAGCCTGACCTACATAGTGAGATCCTGTCTCAAAAAACAAACTATAAACAATCAAACAAACCTTGGACTCAAACCAAGTTAGATTCTAATCCCTGTTCTGACCTAAACCATGATGGATCTTGCATCGTTTATTTAACCCTTTCAAACCTCAGTATCTTCATCCACAGAATAAAGCTCAATAATAGGATCACTGTGATGACATGGCACATGCTTGGCCCACAAAAGGCACTTGTAAAACAATGTCATCATGGCACCTACTGAAGTTGATCACATAATCTCATACATCCCAGCGAATCTCAGGTGTACACCAATCACATACATATCTTTACCAAAGTTCAGTACAAGAATTTTCATGGCATTTCTGTTCATAATGGCTCAAAAGCAGAAACTATACCCATGTCCACTGAGAGCAGAATGGATAAATAGATTGTGGTACATCTTGTACACAATACTATGTTTTTGTTATTGTTGTTGTTGTTGTTGTTGTTGTTGTTAGGTGCCATTGAGTCAGGTCCAACTCATAGAGACCCTCATAGGGTTTTCATTGGCTGATTGTTTCAGGATTGCTTGAGGAGTGGGTTGCCATGTCCTTCTCCTGACACAATACTATACAGCAATGAAAACAAACAAACTACAGCTACATGCACCAACATGAATGAATCTCACAAGTAGAAACTGAGGAAAAGGTATGATGGAAATCCTACTGTGTGATTCCATTTATATAAAGTTCTAAACACACAAAGTGCTATTACAAATCAGAATGATCATCACCCTTGGAAGGAGCTACTGAATGGAAATAGTTGTAAGATTGGCTTGCAGGATTCAAGTAGTGCTCTATTTAGGAGTGGAAATGTTGGTTCCAGAGTGCATTCAGTTTGTGAAAATCCATGAAGCTGTAAGAATACATTAGTAAAAAGTATTTTAAAATAGTGTCCTTCCCCTGAGAGACCCTCAAAGTGCTTACATATTGCTCAGAAGTGCCACCAGCTTTTGGAAGGGGAAAAGGGGGAAAGTAGGAGGAGGGAAGAAACATGAAAAGAAGACACAAAGAGGGAAGAGGTAGCAAGAATGTTGAATAAGACTGTAGGGTACCAAGAGCCAGAGATACCTACCACTTTTCTAAATCATGCCATTCTTGTATGCCTCAAAACCCTGACAGTTACAAAAGGGTCCAGGACACTTTTTCACAGTGACCCTGCCTTTCTTATTTGGGCTAAGTTTTAATGCTGCTAAAAATACAAGTCTTCCCTATGGGCAATCCACTACATGTCTTTCAGATTATAATGTATTTTTCTGTTCCATATGCCACTCTGTCATTTCTGTCACTGTGATTCTTCTTTCTTTTGTCATTTTGGTGTGCTGGGGGAGCTAGAGTATGTGTGTGTATGTGTGTGTGTGTGTGTGTGTGTGTGTGTTGGAGGGAGTGATGCTTATTAATCCTAATCCTTGCAATTTATATCACTTATTCTCATCACTAATGAACCTTTCAAAATTATGATCATGCAGCCTGATAATAGTAGAGATTCTCTACTATTATCACCCCCAGATAGCCTGGCTTCCATAGGGGCAACCACATAATAATTCAAGGCTATACACAATGTGCTTCTACATACTGAACAAAGCACCCATAAGTATATGTCATTTGTAGTTATCATGTAATAACAAAGTGTCACTAAGGTTACAACACTAGAAGTCATCGATGAACACATTTGGTTTCACTTTATAAGAGATTTTATGAATGCTAACATCAATTGTAACCTTAAGAGATTACCTTCCTATTTTATCTAGGAGGAAAATTGAGACCAAGAGAATTGAAGAACTTGCTTTAAGATAGGAAGATAGTTGTGACAGAAGCAACATAAAAATGCAGATTTTCTGCCCCATCTCCAGTAACCTCTTCACTACTTTCTACCTTTAAGGGACTTGGGTTCTCTTCACATGGAGTCAGCATGGAATGAACATGACTCTAGCACTGTCCACTTCCCACTTCAAAAAAAGCCTTTTTTTTTTTTTTGGACTTGGGGGTTGAACTCAGGGCCTTACACATGCTTTGCAAGTGCTCTACCACTGGGCTGCACTCTCAGCCCATTTTTTTAGTTTTTATCTTGAGACAGGGTCTCATTAAGTTACTCAAGCTACCTTTGGCCTCAAACTTGTGATACTTTTGCCTCTGCCTCTCGAGTTATGGGGATTATAGGTGTGTACCACTGTGCCTGGCAAAATCTGCCAGGTCTGACATCAACATAAAGGAGTATTTTAGTTCTGCCTGAAACAAATGTACTGAAGTAATATTGTTAGGCAATTTCTGTAGAAAACTGTATCCATTAATTTCTTAGGTCTTCAATTATCAAGTTTTTTTTCTTTTTACTTTATTCTGAAATATTTTTAAACTTAAAAGATACAAAAATAGTACAAAGAACCTCCATACAACTTTATCTAGATTGATCATTGTTTTAACTTTTTGCTATAGTTGTCTTATAAATTCTCTCTCTGTATTTGTCTCTTCTCTCTCTCACATACATACATATCATTAATTTTTTCTCTATTAAGTAGGAATAAGTTGCATAAATCATTCCACTTTGCCTCAGAATACTTCAGTGTGTATTTCCTAAGAACAGAATATTTTCTTATATAATCATAATAAAATTATTAAATTCAATAAAACTGATATCACAATATTTTTATCTAGTTTACAATCCATATTCCAATCTTGTCAATTATTCCAACAATTTTTTTGGAGAATTTCCCCCACCCATTGTAAGATCCAATCCAGTATGACATTTATATTTGATTTTCATGCCTCTTTACTCTCTCCCAAAATGAAGTCATTTTGTTCTTTTTTATTCCTGACATTGACATTTTTGAAAAATTCGAGCTATTTTTTTGAATGAATGCTCTGCAATTAAGGCTGTATCAGTTAGCTTTTGCTGTGTAACAAACCACTACTCCCAAAGTTAGTGGCTTAAAAGACAAAAGTTTATTACAATGAAGATTTCTCATTCCTCAATGGTCAGTAAGCCAGCTTCATGGTTGCATTTGTCTGGGCCAGCTTGGCTGAGGCTGGATGTTCTAAATGGCCTCACTCACATGTCTGGCAGTTGGCTGAATACCAGCGGTAGTGCTAAGGATGATGTACCTATATGTTTCCCATCATCCAGAAGGCTAACATGAACTTATATGCACAGTAAAGATTACAGAATTCCAAAGCTCTGTAAGAGAGCAAGCCCCAATGCACAGATACTTTCCATCTCTTTGCTTGCATTAAGTCTGTTAATGTCCAATTCACCAAAGGAAATCACGAGACTGGCCCAGAGTCAGCGTGGCAGAGCATTTCCATAGATCATGGATAGAAAGAGAAGAGTGATCTGTGGCTATTTTTACAATCCACCATAGCAGCTAAAAGCCAGGGATAAAATACTTTTTTGAAGGGAGAAAGAATATCTTCTAAATGGAAGAAATGAGGAGAAAAGAAGAAAGCCTTCCTGAAAGCCTTCGTGAGATTTATAGCCTTAAAAGAATCTGAAATCAAAATATCACACCAGTTAAGGGAAAAAAGGGTTATCATATAAGCGGAATAGTAAAAGGTTTGTAACTTTGCTGTTTTTCTTTATTGGTCACGAGGGGTCAAATTTAAGAGCCTGTAAATGAATTCTAATACTTAATAATCCAATTAACACAAGCAACTGAATGAAAGGGAATTGTGTTCAGAGTAATAGGTCCCTGATAGGAAACTCTGAGACTGTGGTAATGAAGAGAGCCTACATCCTCTTTAAAGGCAGTAGTAACAAGTCCTTTATTACTGCTCAGTGCTGCTATGCACCAACAGGGACCCTGGGTCACCAAATTTACCATTTTATCAAAAAATATGGACATCTAGACTTACATATAAAATTTCCAGATTTTTTTCTCTCTCTCTTTTTTTTTTTTTTTACTTTTCTTTCTTTTTTTGCGGTACTTGGGAGTTGAACCTAGGGCCTACACATTCTTTACAAGTACTCTATCACTGGGCTGTACCCCTCAGCCCATTTTTTGTTTTTTATCTTGAGACAAGGTATTGCTAAGTTACACAGGCTGCCTCTGACCTTGAACCTGTGATCCTCCTGTCTATGCTGCCTCCTGAGTCTCTGGGACTATAGGCATGTGCCACTGGGCCCAGACAAATTTACAGATTTCTAAATATTGGTTTTAAGTATTTTAAAGAGAATATTCACAGACTGAATTGGGCCTAAGGGCCAAGAATTTGAAAACTCATTTTTTCTAACCTAAAATGTAAAAAATCAAACTATAAGAACAAAAAGGTTTTAAAATATGAAGGATTGAAATGTTTATCCTGTCCCTTTAGGCATATGACACTTCTAACCCATTACCATCTAAAATTTACCCTCATTTATGCTCAATAACTAACAGATTTAGCATCATAAGAAAACTAACAAAGTATATCATGCCTCATAGATGCTAGGTAACCCTCTACCACCAAGCTATAGCCCCCAGCCCAACATCACACAGTTTCTGACATCAAAGGCCTGAATTTATTTCTTAAGTAATAAGAAATGGTCAGGCAGAGTCTATCTGGGTAAAGCATACTGCAGGTTTGGGGGATGGGTTTGTTTTGAGATTTAGTTTGTTACAGACATGGGAGTGATCAGCCATTCTCTTCAGAGAGTGATCAGTAAAGGATTGAACAGCTTCAGATCCTATTCAGGGATTTGATCATCACCATGGCAGGAAAATGGTCTCTTTCTCTAGGAGTATCGGGGCTTTTATGAATTCTCTGGATTTAGTGCTTAGATTTAATGGGGGCCACTGCAAAGGTTATATCGTCATGGACTCACACATGCATAGTCACTATTTCACAATGGGCTATGAGCTCACTATCACCTGGAATATGTGGCTCCTCTGTGACATCATCACTGTGGCCAAGTACAAAGCCAGGGTCATTTCTCATTTCAATCTAGGAGAAGCTTTATCAAAGTAGATTGGTGGATCTTGTTCCTCTGCAAGGTAATGTACCATTCCTCTTAAACTACAACATATGTAAATCCAAAGAAAAGGCATTTCATAGAAAGTATTGTCTATATGATTTTCCTAGGGCAAAAAGGGAAAACAACAGAAGGTGTGGTACACTGAAAAGCAACAGAAGAGGAAAAAAGGAGAAACCAAGGTAAGGGAAATTTTGTATGTTATTATAACTATGTTTGGAATCAGAATAGATTAAAATTCAGGAAGCTAGATAACACTGATATTTTTCTGTACTTCTATGAAAGAGTCACTGACTCTCATGACTGAATTTTCCCCCATTAAGAGCAAGTCCATAGCTTTAAATAAAATAGGACATAGGGTATGTCTGTAGAAATTCAAAGCCCAGGTTAGATTTTGTGCATCCTTCTCCTCTCCTGACTTTTCATATAAAGAGAATCCTTGGAAGCCTTTAAGAGAATTGGAAGGTCTCCACAAAGGGCCCACAAGGAGTATGTAAGATGGGAAGAACTTTGGTGAGTGTTCAACACCAAATGACAATGCCATAAATTTCAGTCTTATATTTATCTGACCCTTGAATTGGGAAATCTATCTCCTCTTCCCAAAAAACTGATTGGATCCAAGGAATGGTTTTTAAGCTCTCTGACAAGAGAATACATTGTTTCCTATAATTACTCATTCATCCATCAACTTCATAAATATGTTGAGCATTTACTAAAGGCATGGGCTTCAGAGAAAAAGAAAAATCCATCCTTGGGCTCAAAGCACTACATTCTTAAAAGGAGACAGATATACAACATAAATTTGCATACCAAGTGAGTAGTACAGTGAGGACTTGTTCTGAGGGAAGGAGTCAGCTGAGTAAGTAACTCCCTGTGCAAGTTTTGAGAAGATTCATTGAGGTGATATTTGAATTGGATCAGGAAGGAAGGGGAAAAGCTTGTCAAGTGAAAGAAACAACATATCCAGGGACTCATTAGATGTTCACTTTTAATGAACCACAACAGGAAAGTTCATGGTAGGAAATCAAAGGTAAAAATTATAACTAGCCTTGAATTTGCCAGTAGATTCTTAGATATGACACCAAAAGTACAAGCAACAAAAAAATTGATAGTTGAAGTTCATCAAAATTTCACAAGTATGGTGGTGGCCATCCTTAATCTCAGCATTCAGAAGGCTGAGGCAGGAGGATCAAGAGTTTGAGGCCAGCCTGGGGCTACATAGTGAGACTGTCTCAAAAAATAAATAAATAAATAAAAATTTAAAATTTAAAAAGTTGTACACCAAAGAACACTATCAAGAGAATGAAAAACCAACTTAGAACAAAGGAGAATGGAGAGAATATTTGCAAATCATTTGATAAGGGTCTCATATCCACAATATATGAAGAACTTTTATAATACAAAAAAGCAAAAAGTCAAATGATCTAAGTAAAGAATGGACAAAGGGCTTGAAAATCATTTCTCCAAAAATGATACACAAATGGCCAAGAAGCACATGAAAAGATTCTCAACATCATTTATCATTAGAGGAGTGCAAGTTAGAACCACGGGGAGATCCTACTTCACATGCCATTGTTGTTGCTAGGTTCCGTTCAGTCAGTATCCAACTCATAGTGACCTATGTACAACAGGGGAAACACTATTGTTAGTGCCGGGCATGGCACAGTGTCAGGTTGTGTTTCGTCTGTTGTACATTACAATGACACAGGGTCATTATGAGTCAGATCTCACTCAACAGCACCTAACAACAAGAACAATATAATATGTCTCCCTGTGCCAGTCTTGCTTCTTTTCACTACATTCTCTATAATGTATCTGGGAAGATATATTTTAAATAAATGTTGATCTTTCATTTCACCTACTTTAACCTTTTAATGGCTCCCAAGAATAAAGTCTAAATGCTAATGTGGCTTGCAGGGCAGGGAGCAGTGAGCAATCTAGCACTGGCCTACCATTCTTACTGTCTCCTCTGAACATTTTACTTCAGAGTGGACTAAATTGAGCTTATAAAGGTAGGCCAGTGTTAAATCGTTTAGTCCTCTAAGAGATATGTTAGAGGACCCTTCCCTGATCACAGGAGTTCAGTGCTTTTATTCTATGACCCAATGCCACTCCTAGGTATCTATTCAACATATATTGTTCAACAAAATCCTGCAAAAGAGTGTTCATAGAAACGTTATACATGAGTCTCAAATGGGAGTCAACCCAGATCACCCACAATAACATGAATAAATGTATCATCTTACAAAAAGGGAATACCATACACCCATAAGACAAAAAAGCAACTGCAGCTATCTGCAAGTACATCAATAAATCTCACAAACATAATATTGGGAGGAAAATCATGCAGCGAAGAACACATACTCTATTATTCCAAGTATATGAAGTACAAAGATAGTCAAAACTAAACAAAATATGGTGTCTCAAACCAGGACAGGCCTTTCCTTGTAAAGATGGAGTGTGGGTTACTGTGTGAATGTGACACAAAGGCAATTTGGGAAGGCAGGTGGTATTCCATTTCTTGACCTGAATGGATATGCATGGGTGTTTGTTTGTGGAAATTTGTCAAGATGTACACTTGGGATCTACACACTTTTCTGTATGTCATATCACAACAGTTTACATTTTTAAAAATTGTCTGCCTTCATACTCCACATCTCACTTTGGCCTAGTTAATTCTTTTTCTCTTGATTTTCAGTATCACTTCTTCCAGAAGCCCTTTCCTTGATTCTTGGACTATTTTAGCTCATCATGCCCATGCTGTGTGCTCAAAGTTCCCTGTTGTTTACCTATCTTAACCACTCTTGGCATTTAATGACAATTACTCATTGAATCAAGTTCTGAAAACTGGCTTTATATATCTTTTCAGGCACATTGTGAAAGTATACAAATTTGAATAGAGGGCATGTGAAGGGAGGAAGACTTAATCATACTTCCGAAGGGTAGAATGTTAGCCCTGATATTTTTGCAATGCAAAAACAGAAGAGTAAACTACTTACCTATTGCTATACAACAAATCGCCACCAAATTAGCAGCGAAAAATGCCATCCACTTATTCTGTGCATCACAAGTGCAGGCAGGCACAGGTCAGCTGGGCCCTCTGTTCAGGGTCTCCCAAGACTGCAATCATGGTGTCAATAGGGCTGTATTCCTTTGTGGAGTCTCCAAGGTCTCTCTCAAACTTTTATGGTTATGGATATTGGTCAAATTGAGTTCCTTGCCACTGTCAGACTGAAATCCCTGCTTTTGTACTATCAGCCCATATTCCTTATGGCAGGCTTTCTGACAGGCCTCTCAACATGGCAGCTTCTTAAGTCCAGCAAGTAACAGTTTCATGTCCTGGTAAACAAAGAGAAACTCATATATGATAGAATTATGAAAATGACATCCTACGCTGGGCACTGTGGCACATGCCTGTGATCCCAGCCACTAGGGCAAAGTATGTGCAAGTCCCTGAGTTCAACCCCCAAGTACCACAAAAAGAAGGAAAAAAAAGGAAAAGGAAAATGACATCCTGCCACCTTTGCCATATAACATAGCCCAATCAAGGGAGTAACATCTCATCATCTTTGTCACATTCTATTGGCTAGAAGCAAGTCCAGGTTCTGCCCACACACAAGGGGAAGGTATTACCCTAGGGCATAATTCATTAATAGTTATCTTAGAATGCTGCCTACCATACAAAGCTAATATTTGCAGACTGGGTTACATTTTCCTGGAAACCCTCATGTCCTACAACATAGGTATGGGAGCTGATCTCCAACATGACACTCAGTAATCACATCTTTGTATAATCCCCTTGTACTCTATATCAGGGTTGCTCTTTGTGACCAACAGAACATGGCAGAGGTGGTGACATGAGACTTCAGGGACTAAATCATAAAAGCAAACAATGCAGTTTCCACATTCCTGTCACTAGTTCTCAGAGAAGCTTGCCACTGTGCCATAAGGAATTCTAACAGCCTTTGGAGAAGCCCATGTGGCAAAAAACTCTGAGATTTACTGCCAATAAAGTTTCCAGGTAAAAAAACAAAATGCCAGTCCAATTTGAATTTCAGATGAGCAATGAAAGATAGTTCTGTATAAGTATGTTCCAAATACGAGATATACTACCAAATTATTCATGATTTATCTGAAATTCAAATGTGACTTGGTATTGTGAATTTTGTTTTTGCATGTATTTTCTGAAGTCTAGCAAGCTTACCTGTTACCAGACAGAAGAGTGACCCACATTCTCCAGCTCAGCTTTGGTCAGGTCATGTGACTACAGCTGCAGCTGACATCCTCACTGTCATAACCTCTGGAGAAGCTGCTCCCAAATTTCTGTCCTCTGAAAACTGAGATAATATAAACTTGTTATTTAAGGCTTCTAACTTTGAGGAGTCCAATAATTTGTTTCACAGTAAGAGAGAATTAATGCAGTGGTAACTATCTGCCCATTATATGGCCAGATGGCCTGTTTCTTTTACAAGGTACAATCATAAAGAATGGTTCCATCATTTAAGGAGCAACCTTCCTTCTTTAATTGAAGAACAAGAAGATAGCTCAAAAATGGCAGTTAAGTTTATCATTTATTAATGAAATGTCTCAGTATCTATTTGATTGAATTAAATCTGTCAAACAGGACTTCTTGGGAGGGAAGTCAGAAGGCATTTTTTTGTTGTTCTGGCTTACTGAAGTTGACAACAGCAGCTTCAACATAACAGAGCCTGACAGCTTGATTCAGCCTGAAAATACGGATGACAGGCATGTGATGTCTGTTGTAAACAGAGGGCCCCGTAGTTCCTCAAGCAAATACAGAAATGGCAAATGCACATTACACAATTGAGAGATCGGGCGGTGTCCACTCTGCCGCTGGAGGAACAGAAAGACGTTTAAAAATGATTTACACGTTATTAAACATGTAGCTGGGGAGAAGAAAGGAAATGAGGAACCAAAGGATCTTAAGAGCAGTGATTCTCCACTGAGGGCTCTTTTGCTCTCCTCCCTAGGATATCTGTAAAGGCCTAGAAAATTATTGGTTTTCACAACTAGGGCATGGTCTTCTAGTCATATCTAGTGGGTCTACACCAGAGCTGCTGCTAAACCTCTTCTAGTGTACAGGACAGCCTCCACATCAAAGAATTATCTGATCCAAAAGGTCATCACTGCTCAGGTTGAGAAACCCTGCTTGACAGAGACATAAATGGACTATTTGTTGTACTGAAATATCAGATTGCTGTAATTTTCTGGTATTCAGGAAATTTCTGCTTTGACAACATTTAATTTATTGACCCTTTCTACATTCTTTAATGTATTCATCCTATCTTCATTCATGTATTCATATGCTTATTTTTTCATTGAGTGTTTCCATGTGCCAGATGTTTTGGAAAATACTAATGTGGGTAAGAAATCCATTCAGCTATTAAATAAATTAGTAAGCACCTGGAAGTGATATGAGGGATGAATCAAATGTGTAATCTTCCCTCAAAAAACGGAACAGTTAATATTAAATTAACATAGGATAAAAAGAAGAAATGAAGCAAAACTCTTAACTCTCAGGCTTAACAAGCGAAGCTTTGTATAATTCTGACAATGAGTCATTTTCTTAAGGCAAATATTGGAAGAGCAGTTGTCACAACACTGTGGATGACCTGAAAGATGCTGCCTTAGGCCAACGTGTGAAACTGGCAAACCATATGCATTTTCATTCATTCACCTTCATTTTTCTTTAATCTAGTACAGCATATAATAATTTGTGAAGAGGTTAAAGAAGAGTACTTGTGAATAGCAATTGAGTGAAAGCCAAAACTCTAGTGATGATGGAGGAATTGGTTCTAGGATGCATGGGTGTCTTGCACAAAAATGCAGCTGGGAAGAAAGGCTGAAACAATATTTCAACCCAGCAATGGCAAGGGTCTGTGAGGGTTCTGGACATACCTCTTTTGAATGATGAAGCGTCCTAATAGTGCTGTAGGCATCAGAGAAAATGGATGCATCTGGGAGCTTTAGGAGAGGTTTCAAGGGAAGCTGGGCAAAAGGGTAGTCATGAAGCAGTCTGGCTGACAGCAGGATGCTCTGCTTGGAGGAAAGAAGGGAGAGAGGTTAAAAAGGCCACGACTAGGGGCTGGGGTTGTAGGTCAGTAGTCAAGCACCTGCTTACCATAAGTAAGGGCCTGGGTTCAGTGCCTAGCACCAAAACCAAAGGGAAAAAAAGAAAAAGCCATGATCACATTCTAGAGGATACTCAATATTCAACAAGATTCTCGCATCTAAGCAAACTCAAGGAGAGGAGAGAAATGGATCTTTATACTAGTATGCGCCTGCAGCCATAGCCCTGTGGCATCTGATCCCATCAGATCTCGGAAGCTAAGCAGGGTCGGGCCTGGTTAGTACCTGGATGGGAGACCGCCTGGGAACACCAGAAGCTGTAGGCTTGGGAGAAGGACCTGGCAACCCCCTCCCAAAAATCAATCTGCCATTGAAAACCCTATGAACAGCAGAGAAGCATTGACAATAGTGTTTCCCCTGTTGTACAGAGGGTCACTAAGAGTTGGATACCGACTCGACAGCACCTAACAACAACAACAATACTAGTATGCACTTCTTCAATTAAAACTACTTTTAGCAAAATGGGATTGCTTGGCTCTCATAACCAGCAAGAGTGGGATTCTAGTTAGAGATACCTAAAGCATGTTGCCAGGGCACTCTGTAGGTGTTAGCTTTCTTCTTTTCTTTTGTGTTCTCCATGAAGTAAAACCATCCTTACTTATAACTCTGGCCTCACAACTTCACTCCTCTACACCCAATGAGGTTCCCAATTTAGAGATCCCAGGGGAAGAATCTGACCGGCCTGAGTCATAAATCCATCTGTTGAATCAACTACCAGAATATGGTAAGGTTCTATGTTTCACACCCCCAAATTATGATTCGATTAAGAAAGGGGCAATTACTTTAAAAAGGAAGACAAATAAAGATCTAAAAAAAATAAGTGGCTACAAATGGAATGTCCAAAATAGAATAATGGTTAGATGAACTAGTGAATATCAGTAAGGAAGGAGGATAAGCAATCATTAAAATTTTACACTATATTTTATGAATTTAATGAGATCCCCATAAATGCCAGTGCATTTTGCCTAGAACTAGGGAAACTAATTATAAAGTTAAATTAGAAAATGAAGAAGAATAGCTAGGTAAAAATAAAAGCAATGAAGAATGACAAGTGCTACTATATACTGATATATATTTATAATAACATCATAATTTAAAAACATAGACCTGGTACACAAACAGAAATGCAAATGTGACAAAATTGTCTAGAAATAATGCTAGAAATATAAGTGAAGATTTAATATGAAGAATGGGCATCTCAAACCTGTTCAGTAAACTAGACTTTTTAATAAATGGTATAGGGGTGATTGGGTAGCCCTCTGAAAAAAGATGAAGTTGACTTGGGACTTCATTGTACACTGAACAACTCCAAATGGATCCATGATTTAAAAGTCTGAAATCTTAAAAGTCCTAGGAGAAAAAAATGAGTATACTTATTTATTATCTAGGAGAAGGGGAAATTTTCTTATGATTTATGGAAGGAAAAGTACAAATATTTTAATATATACTTTCTCATGTAGGTGAGGCTTAGATTCTGAAAGGCCTTATGGTGTCTCTTTATTATTTATAAACAAAACATTTTATTTTGGGCCCCTCTTCTATTTCCACTTTGGTTTTTTTTCCATTTTTGTAACCCAAACCTTTCATTTTGGTACCGTAATTCTTTTTATTTCTCTTTCACTTTAGGGGACTCCTTCCCTTTACTTCTCAGCTCCCTCTCTCCCTTTTCTACCAAGTAGTCCCCTGTTATCTGTGCTTTCTCTTTCCACACCTTCAGTTATACATGGCTACCCATACTCCAAAATTAAAAGGAAAAGTCCAGAAATAAATCATAAGTTTTACATTGCATGCTATGCTGGGTAGCATGATGAAACTTCGCACTGTCCCACTCCATCCCACCAGGACATGAATCATCCCTTTTTTCAACATGTCCACGCTGCAAATGCTGCCCACCCACTAGTCACTTAATAACCTATTGTCAGAGCAGCTGTTTACTGTGGAGGTAACACCATATTTGTGTTCAGGTAACTTTTATTTTACTTAATAATGGTCCCAAAGCACAAGAGTGGTGATGCGGGTAACATGGGTATGCCAAAGGTAAACCATAAAGTGCTTCCCTTAAGTGAAAAAGTGAAAGTTCTTGATTTAACAAGGAAAGAAAAATATATATGCTAAGGTTGCTAAAGTTTATGGTTAAGATTGAATCTGTATCCATGAAATTATGAAAAAGGGAGAAGAAATCAGTGCTAGTTTTGGTGTCACACTTTGAACTGCAAAAGTTACAACCACAGTATGTAATAAGTGCTTAGATAAGATGAAGGCATTAAATTTGTGTTATGTGTCTATAGGAAAAATAGTATCCATGTGTGTGTATATCTACCTATATAATATATGTATGTAATATATATTACAATACTGTCCAGCTTTAGGCACCCACTGGAGTCTTGGAAAGGAGGATAGCTATTCTAGACCAGCTCAGTGGACCAGCATAGGGCCCAAGCTATAGCCAAATCCCAAGGTGTGGGAACTACTTTTCATAGCATAGTAGAGTAAGTTTGAGCTTACACTGAGTTACCAAGGAGAAGAGATTGTCTGGACATGTCTGTGGACCCAGTTGGGTCTGCCACTATTCTCTTTGTGTTTATTAGTATAAATACATGACTTCTTGAGACAGGAAAAACAAAATAAAGAATTCTATACAACAAATTTGATCAGGTTACTCAGTTATAGTCACCAGAGAGGTGGGGCTATTTTTGAGTACTACGTGCAGAATCAGTTATTTAAAGTTATCTACTAAACCAGGCATGGTGGCACATGCCTGTAACCTCAGTGACTTAACTCAAGAGGCTGAGGCAGGAGGATTATGAGAAGGAGGCCAGAGGTAGCCTGTGCAACTTAGTGAGACCCTGTCACAAAATAAACAATAAAAAAGGGACTGGGGGCACAACTCAGTGGTGGAGCAACCTGGGCTCAATTGCCCAGTACTGCAATATGCATACATACATACATATTGTTGTTGTTAGGTGCTGTTGAGTCGGTATCCGACTTATAGCGACCCTCTGTACAACAGGGGAAACACTATCGTCAGTGCTTCTCTGCTGTGCATAGGGTTTTCAATGGCAGATTGATTTTTGGGAGGGGGTTGCCAGGTCCTTCTCCCAAATACATACATATATACATACATAATACATAAGAAAGTTATCTCCCTATCCTGCATCCACTATTGGACAAATGCCTGTGCCTGATGGAAGGTTTGTGGTCACATTCATAGCTGTATAAGGCATTGGAGCACAATCAGCTGTTATGCAGAGGACAGTGGATAAAAGAGAGATTCTCTACTTCACACCATATCCCAGGCAAGAACCGCAGTGCCTAGCGACCTGGTCATCAACGTCTACAACCTAGCTGGGGAAAGTCAGAGCCTGAGCCTAGCCGGCCTGGTGGGGATCATTAGAAGAAATTGTACATATACCTATAGTTCTAGCTACTTGGAAGGCTAAGGTGAAAGGATTGAAAGTTCAAGCCCAACCTGGGCAACAGAAAAAGACCCCATCTCAAGAAAAATTAATGATTTGTTTAAGGGACGTTATATATGTCTGGATTGTTCTTAAAATCACTGACATGGGGGTTCAGGGAAGGGAACTGAGACCTGCACTTACAGAACTGGTGGAAATGAAGAAAAGAAAGTTCCCAGTGAGAGGCTACACTTCAGCTTGGAATATGGTATTTTCTTTTTCAGAATGCTTTTCGGTTCACCAGCAATGATAAAGCAAGTAGTTCCGACTGATCTGGGTCACTGATCCTAGGGAAAATGCCTACCTGCTTCAGGTTGTCAAAAATGCCAGCTGAAAATCTGGCTAGGATAGTTGGGAGAGCTGCTGGGGAAAGAGCCCTGGACCAATTCAAATCTTGGCTCTGTCAGAAATGAACAATAAGACTTAGAACTTGTGCCTGAGCCTCTCTGGACCTCTGTTCCTCTATAAATTAAGGAAGTTATTCTAAATCGGTAATTTCCAAACACAATAGTCCCCTCTTATTTGTGGGTGATACCTTCCAAGACTCAAAGTGGATGCTTGAAACTGCAGATAATACAGAAACCTACATATACCATTCTTCCTATATATACACATCTATGATAAAGGTTATAGCCTACAGCCGTAGCCCTGTGGCATCCGATCCCATCAGATCTTGGAAGCTAAGCAGGGTCAGGCCTGGTTAGTACTTGAATGGGAGACCGCCTGGGAACACCAGGTCCTGTAGGCTTGGGAGATGGACCAGGCAACCCACTCCCAAAAATCAATCCACCAATGAAAACCCTATGAACAGCAGAGAAGCACTGACAATAGTGTTTCCTCTGTTGTATGTAGGGTCCCTATGAGTCAGATACTGACTAGAGGGCACCTAACAACAACAACAACAGGATAAAGGTTAACAAATTAGAAACAGTAAGAGACTAACAGTACTACAAATAAAATGCAACAATTATAAAAATATATCATAATAAGAGTTATGTGGATGTGTTCTCTCTTTCTCTCAAAGTATCTTGCTGTACTATAGATCTTGCTGTACTATAGTGTGGAAGTATCTTGCTTACTGTAGTATCAAAGTATCTTGCTGTACTGCAGTATCAAAGTATCTTGCTGTACTATATATCTTGCTGTACTATAGAAACCTCAGCATAAATTTTTTTCTATTTCTATTTCTTTCTTTCTCTCTTCTTTTCAATACTGGGGGGCGTTAAACCTAATGCCTCATAGCTTCACCCATGCTTTGCAAGTGCTCCAACACTGAGCTGCACCCCTAGCCCATTTTGTACTTTTTATTTTGAGATAGGGTCTCGCCAAGTGACACAGGCTGCCTCTGACCTTGAACCTGTGCTTCCATTGCCTCAGCCTCTTGAATTGCTGGGATTATAGGTGTGTGCCACCAAGCCCAGCGTAATTTTTTTTCTTTCCTTATTAATTCAAGAACTTTCACCTTTTCACTTAAAGGAAGCACTTCATGGCTTCTCTTCGGCATATCTAAATTGCTATCATCACTACTCTTGTGCTTTGGGGTTATTATTAAATAAAAAAGGTTATTTGAACATAAGCACTGAGATGAAATGAAAATTGACTTGCTAACTATTACTAACAGACAAGTAGCATATACAGAATGGATATGCTGGCATAAGGAGTGGTTCAGGTCTCTGGTGAGTCAGTGCTAGATTTTATCACGCTACTCAAAGTGGTGTGCAATTTAAATCTTATGAATTGTCTACTTTTGCACCTGTCCATTTGATATTTTGGGGCCATGGTTAGCAGCAGGTAACCAGTGGAAGGGAAAATCACAAGTAAGGGTGGACTACTATAGGATGACATGGAGCACTCTATGGAGTGCCTGAGTTGAGAAGGGCACCAAGACCCCAGGCTGAGATGGCCCAGGACCTCCAGCCCCACCTCTCCCAGAGCAACAGCATGCATATCTGTTTCACATATTGGGGATACTTGGAGTGTTTATTTGAAAGAAAATCTTGGCTATTAAAATAAAGCTGGTCAATTGCCTAACTAAATCAAAATAGTAACTCACAAGAGACCATCGCAGTAAAGCTGTGAGGATTGATCAATGTTAACAAGAGCCAGGGATATTTACCCGTTAGTTGGGTCACACTGAACTGTGTAAGAATTCTGGGCAAAATGGGACTCATTTGTGTAAGAGTGAAGACTTGCCCTCTGGGGCATGTTAAGTTGGCTTGTGGGGGCAATCAGGGAGATGAAGCCAGGGAGACAGGTTGGAAGAGAGGTAGAAAGAGTGATGAGGAAAAGAGGGCTGCTGGGGTACCCAAGGGAGAGGGGCTGGAGGTAACAGGAAGGTGCCTAAAGAGGAATTCTGGGGCAATGTCAGCCCCATCTTCCGGTCTCTGCAGGAATTCCTGCTCAACCACACGTAAGGATGGGCTGTTTCTAGAGCCTGGCAAGGTATTGCTGAATCTAAATGCAGGTTTACAAAAATAAAACCAATCATTACAATGCTGCAATACTCAATACAAACTCCTAAAGATTCAAAAGTCTCTCTTAAACGAAGGTCTACTTGTAGTGTAAATAAGCTGATTTTTTCCCAGAGCACCTGCTGAGAGCTTTCAATTGACAGCTACCTAACATCATTTTGGGAGAGGTTGAAAATGGCAAATTATTTTTTTAGGATGAGAAAGTAATGTCTTTCCATCAGTTCAATTTCTAAGATTGTAATTTGCATTACTCAATATTTTTTTCAATTCTATCTGTTCCTAATAGAGACATAAATATTCAGCATTGAAAACTGAATTTAGAGGATAATTACTGGATTAGTATAAGGTTGCAATTATAGTAATTTGATGATTTAAATTACTCAGGCTTTCTCTTTCACAAGGATAACTGAAACAAATTGAAATTGGAACCAATAGGTCATATAAAGGTAAGATTACTGGACAGCATTTTGTATGGCAATATCCATTCCTAAATAGAATGACAGTCACAAAACACTGCCAATCTTTCCTTATAAAAAGGAGGTTGGCACATCGTGTCTTACCCAGTAACATTCATTCTATTTCTAATTTCCAACAAAATGTTAAGCAGGAAGCAATCAACCATTACCCAAAATGATAGTCTTTCAATAGCTGCTTCCCAAACATTAGATTAAGCAAGGGAAACTGAATTCAAATCCTGAATTCAAATATATGCCACTTCTCTGGGTCCTCAACACCAACATGTTGCTTGCAGCATAGAGTTCCCCAAGTGCTTTCATTTGGAAAATGTGAGGTTCCTCCCTTCTACTTCTTTCCAGAGTCCAAAACAAAATAACAATTTTGTTCTCTTCTCCTACAAAAAAAGACAGATAATACAAAAATTAAAACCTATCATGCAGGAAAAATTTTATTATTTAAAAAAGGAAAGGGAAAGAGATTTCCACCATTTTCAGGGTGCTGCTGATCACCACCCTACATGGTTTCCAAGATTGAAATCAACTCTGCACAGCTCCTGGGAATTTCTTCAATTCAGAAATTCTGAACGAGGAGTGACTTGCTTCTTGGGGGCCATATTTTTCAATGTCTGAACACATTTTTGGTTCACGACTTTGGGGGAAATGCTACTAGAATATAGTGGGCAGAAGGTAGTGATACTGCTATGCATCCTACAGTGCACAGGATAGCCACCCATTACAAAAAACGATCTAATTCAGAATGTCACTACTGCCAAAGTTAAGAAGTCCTGTCCAACCTATTTAGGCCATGGTGCATCATTTGTCAATGGTGCTTTGTTGTGGTGGTTGTTAGATGCCATCCAGTTGTGTCCAACTCATACACACCCTCATAGGGTTTTCAATGGCTGATTTTTTCAAGATTTCTTCAGGAGTATACTGTCATGTCCTTCTGGTTTTTGTGGTGCTGGGAATCGAACCCATAGCTTCAGAGACTACAGGGCAACACTCCACCAACTGAGCTAAACCTCAGCCCCCCAAAACTATACTAAACAGAGAAGCTTGTCATTCATTCTACTTTGTTATATAATAGAAACTAACATGAGCTTATGGTCAGAAGAGTGAGAGGTTGCCAGACACTGGCAAAGCAGGGCAATTTCAAACTTAACTTATGTCAAAGAGGTACTGCATGCTACCTTCCCAAACAACCTCTTTAATTTGCTGAATAATCCTCTGAGATAAATACTATTGTGCTCACTTAAAGAAACTCAATCTGAGACTAAAAGAAATTTAGTCATATGACCATGGGCTACTCAGGTGAGTAGCAAGCCAGGGTTCACTCCAGGAGCGCTTTCCTTCCAATGGTGTTTGGAAGTGAAAGTGGTACATGACACGCAGCAAACACACAGGAGAGGAAATGCTGTGCTAAGAACTGAGATCCCTCTTACACTTCTGTGTGCTCTTCCATGCCTTCAGGGTGCTTCTGTTCATAATGCCTTGTATACTATGTCTCGTTTGCTACGGCCCAAAGCCACTTTGCCCCCATGCATGGAAAGGTGATGATACCTGGGATTCCACTTGAACCCAACACCTCAGGGCTTGGAAAATATAAAAGTCGAACTACTGTACCTGAAGGCAAGGTGAAGGCTGAGAAGTGATTTACACTCCAGGATTCCCCTGCAGGATCAGGTTGAAATACTCTGGTGGGATTTCCCTTGAAATCACAATTTTGTTCTGCTTCAACCACGCTTTCACCATTAGCTCCTGAGAGAACTTCCTGAAGAAGTCACTTGCACTTAATCCTTGTCTCTGGATTGGCTTCTGGGGAACCCAACCCAATGCATAAGAAGAGATGATTTGGGGGTCAAGTGATGTTGGGGTGTTTCTCAGAGTAAAAGGACATTTAACTGGGCTTTGGAAGATGCTGTGTTTTGAATGTGCCCTCTCCAACACTCAGGTATTGATAATGTGATAATATTAAGAAGAATGTGATAGTATTAAGAGATGAAGCATTAAGAGGTGATTAGACCATGAGGGCTCCTCTTTTAGTAGGATAAAGGTCTTCATAAAAGAGGCTTCATGCAGTGTTAGCTAGCTTGACCTTCTGCCTTCTACAATGTGAAGATGAAGCAAGAAGGCTTTCACCAGACACCAAATGCTGGCACCTTGATCTTGGACTTCATAGCCTCTAGAACTATGAGAATATGATTTTCTATTCTTTATAAACCACCCAGCCTCGGGTGTTTTGTTATAACAGCACAAAATACATTAGTGACTTAGGTCAATGGGCATGTAAGACTCAGGAAGACAGAGAAGGAAATGGGAACTGGATGACAGTAGGAGATAAGGCAAGAGAGATGGACCATACCCAAGATGAGTCTAACTAAGGAATTGGATATATCCTGTGAGCAATGGGAAATCATTAATGATTTTTCAGTAAAGGAGAACATTCTGCATGAAACAGAATTGGCTACATTAATAAAACTTAGGTGATACTAAACATAATTTATTGGACATTTTCCAAGTGCATTACTACATAATGGGGAAATTTCAAGTACAGCACACTGTAATAAAGGAAAATGAAAAATTCTTAGGTGCTGATTACTTTCTGTGCTCTAGAAATACATGAATAGATCAGATGACTTTGAATTGTGATTATGGCCAACCATAAAAAGAAAGGTTGATTTCATGAGGTCTGGGACTGCTTATTTTACAAAAGGAAACATTTGTCTCCATAAGAAGCTACTTTTCTAGGATATTTTTTCAGTACTGGGGGCAAAAACAAGGGCCTCATGCATACTTTGCAAGTACTCTGCCACAGAGCTGCATTGGCAGCCCATTTTTTTAAAAAATTGAGACAAGGTCTAAGTTACACAGGGTGCCTCTGGCCTCGAACCTGCAATCCTCCTGCCTCCACCTCCAGAGTCACTGGGATTATGGGTGTGTGCCACCATGCCTGCAACAAGCTAATTCTCTAACATGAAATAGAACTACTTCATATCTCAGAAAAGTATGATCACTTTTGATTTTTTTATTATTAAATATTTCCTACTATTACCTGCTATATGGCAAGTACTGACTAAATTATTAAAAGTAAACAGTAAATATTAAAATAGTTTTCTGGGCTTTTAACCTCTGTTTTCTATAACTATACATTACAACATTAAATCTTAGCCAGATGTCTAAAAAGCAAGTTATTAATGTAAGTCAAATAGAAATTCTGTTAAACTTTTAAATGTGTAAAGCATTATTGGCCTTTAGCCATACCATCTTGGCATCTGATCCCATCTGGTCTCAGAAGCTAAGCAAGGTAAGGCCTGGTTAGTCCTCAGATGGGAGATCACTGGGGAATACTGGGTGCTGTAGACTTGGGAGAAGGACCCAGCAGCACACTCCCAAAACAATCAGCCATTGAAAATCCTATTAATAACAAAGAAGCACCAACATAAGGTGGGTATGGCACAGTGTCAGGTAGTGTTTCATCTGTTGTACATAGGGTTGCTATGAGTCAGACTCAACTTGACAGCACCTAACAACAACAAAGCATTATGAAAGAAATTATTTTGATGTAACACAGAAGGTTAGAGTTCAGTCTGTACTTGATAGATAATATCAAAATTCAATCTTAATTTAACATTTATTGTCAACACACTTTTACTGTGATGAGACAGATAATAATTATTTTAGGCTTTGCCAGGCCAGATGGTTTCTGTTGCAATCATTCAACATATTTTGATGCAAAAGAGGCCATAAATAATACATAAACTAATGGATGTGATTATGTCTCAGTAAAAGTGTTTCTTTTTTTCAATATTGGGGGATTGAACCCAGGGCCTCATGCAAGCTTTTGCAAGCACTCTATCATTGAGCTGCGTACCATCTCATTTTTTTTATTTTTTTTTTATTTTGAGATAAGGTCTCACTAAATTATGCAGGCTGCCTCTGGCCTTGAACTTGTGATCCTCTTGTCTCTACCTCCCAAGTTGCTGGGAATACAGGTGTGTGCCACCACACCCAGCCATCTCAGTAAAATATAATGGAAATGGACACTGAAATTTGATTTTCATATGACTCTCATGTGTCACAAAGTATTCTTTTTAAAAAATATTTTAAATATAAAAACAATTCTTAGTTTACAAGCAGAGCATATAAAAACAGGTAGAGAGATGGATTTGGCCCAAGATTCTGGGGTCCCAATTTTGGATTTCCCCAAAGCAGGACTGAGACAAGGGCTTTGGATGTAGATAGTTCATTTGGAAAGTAGCCCTAGGAAGGAATAGTAAGTAAAGGAACATGGAGGGAGAGTGGGAGGGAGAAGACGAGGAAGAGGGAGCATGAGTGAGTGAGGTAGGGGTTGGAGACAATAAAGGATGTGTTACTGAGTTGCTTATTGATGGCAGCTGAAGTCCATCTCACTGTCTTCCCTCTTAAAAATTACTAGAATATGCCTCAGAAATGTTCTGAATGGGAGGCTAGAGTCATTACCAATTCAGGTCCCTTTTCTTCAAGCTGCTCTACCTGTGGGTCATTAAATCTCCATGTTTTTTGACCAAGGCCCTGAGGCAGAAAAGTAAAGGGTGGTAACAAGAACTCAGGATGCAATGCTGCTGGCCAGCCTGGGAACTTTCCACCAGAGCAGCATCCAACATCATAGGTAGGCTGAGGAGATACAGTATAGGAAACAAAAAAATGTTTGCCGCAACTGGAAATGACTTGTTTTTGTGAATTCTATTTCTCTGGGAGTCTAAAATCATAATTATGAGGGGACTGATGTTCTAAAAATTAAGTTACTCACAGACTAAAAAGTTAAACATCCAGAAGAAAACCACCATATTGATTGTCTTACCCAACTGATCACATACCAGGAAAAGAATGTTGGTCAAGGATTGGAAAGCAAACCCCTAGAACCAAAACTTGAAACTGCTGGTTTAACTAGACTAATATATGGTGCTCTTAAGAAGTTCTTAAGTATAGGTGAGTCTAGATTTTTCCATGAGACCACTAGCACTAGAGAAGGCAGTGCTCATGTGACAGAGGATGAGTCTTAACAACTCTTTCTAGGAGGAAAGGGAGTACATTACCATCAATGTTCTGGTCTTCCAAACACAAGAACCATCCCTTAAGTTTTGCTTATAGTGTTCCAGGCCTTCCCTTGCCCACAACACCAAACTCTTCCAAACTCCCTCAACCAAGTTCCAATGACCTAAGAACCACATGGTCATGGTTCTGTATAGCAACAACTCCACTTTCTGGTACTCATTTTCTGTATTAGTCAACTGGTGCATTGCTGTGGCAGAGAAATGGTCTGAAACAAACTTATAACGGAAATGATTTGTTATGGGTTCAAGGTTAGAGGATTTTAGTCCAGAGAGGCAGGATGGCTTGGCAGCAGAGCAGGCATCTGTGCAGGCAGTGGTGGTCTTTGGCAGAAAACCTCACATCTTGACAATCAGGAAGTAGAAAGAAGAGAGAGTGACCAGAACTACAGGTATGGGTAAACTCCAAAGGGCCACCCCCAGGGAGCTACTCTCACAAAGCTACAATTCCACTTTCCATAATTCATTGCCTCCACAAACAGCACCACCAGCTGGGACCACATGTTCAAACACATGGCCTTTGGGGACATTTTAGATTCAAATCATGACACACACTAAGATAGTTCAGCATACAGCCCCAGTCCTTTGCTGAGAATGAGAGGAGATGACTGTCTAAAATCAAGCTGGGCAGGGGAGCATTCAAAGATGGACCAAAGCCTAGGAAAGAGAACTTGTTCTCAGTGGGAGCTGTCATAAAAACCCAATGAGAAATGTATAGTGAACATGGGCTGTTATCAGCCCATGTTAATTTACCTTTCTGGAAAATAGTACTCAACCAAACTCTTACATAGCTTCTTGGGACATCCCATCAAATAATCTTGGATAATATTTAACAGGTGTTGCTGACTGGACCTCACTCCTTGTTGTGTAACATTGGAGCCACTGACCACGGTCAGTTGCATGCCATTTCTTTGGCCACAAATTGGTTCAAGAATAACTGTAAGACAATTAGCCCTTTTCTAGGGCTTCTTGGAGAGAGGACAGCGCTCTTTCCTCCTAGGATTAAATCTTAGAGGGCATACAGTATTTTGAGGCTAGAGACAGCACTTGAAGTCTCAAATGAAAAGCCACAGGGAAGAAGGTAGAGCCAGGAGATGGTGACAGGCTTAACTTGGCATCCAGCCAGGTTTGCCTGGCCAAGGGAGTGTGGCACACAGTTCTCAGACACTAATGTGCGTACAGATCACCTAGAGGTCTTGTTAAAATGCAGATTCTGATCCAGCAATTCTAGAGTAAGGTCTGAGGTGTTGCATTTCTATTAAGCTCCTGGGGACTGTCCATACTGCTGGTTTGAAGACCATACTCTTAGTAGCAAGGAAGGAAAATGCCCTGAGCCCTCTGTCCACAATCTGATGTAGGAACCCAGCAGCTGAAACTAGACAGGATGGAAATAGCTAATTAAGTCAGATGGGTGCTCCTGAGGGCAGTGTGAAACTTAGAGTGTGTATAACGAAAACCTCAAATGCCTAAATTTTCACCTGAAGGCACAGATTAAAATCAAAGATTTTATGTAACCACGCTTTTAAAACTACATTATCTCTTAGAGCAGCAGGAAGGAAATACTCAAAAATCTAACTCAGACTTTGAGTCTGATCAAATCTGAGTTTGTTTGCTAAATTACAGTATCAGTTGAATTCAAAGCCCTTCCAGGTATTTGACATGAGCAAAGGCAGTGACCTAGAAAAAGTCTGATTCCAGCAGTTTGAACTGAAATATCTGGAACACTCTAAGGAGTCCCCTAAATCCTCAGCCCCCTATGAAGTACTTCCCATTGAGTCTCCTGGGTTGGCAGAGCAGTCATAGTATCTTTGCTTAAAGAAACCATCACTTCCTGGCCTGAGTGCACTCCTCTGCAGAACAAAATTAGTAATTTCTGCCCCACCAGTGATTGTCACAAAATCAATAACCATAATCAGATTCTAGCATACCCTGGAAAGGGACTGAGAGTGAAACCTACTTAAGGAAGAGATTGCACAAAAGATTCATCAGATTTGTTAAATTATGAGAGCAAAATTCAGGTGGATATTTGTGGGAATAGATGGTAAAGATGTTGAATCCAAAGGGAAGAATATATAAAGGAAGAATGAAAAAAGAATGTGATTCACAAAACAGAACCTTATGGAAAATGTTTGGGCATGACTATAGGAAAAGATATTCTGGGGTGGTAGGACACTTGCCCATATTTCCACAAATTCCACAGCTACAAGGCCAAGGAATGCAGATGTACTATGTTAGCAATACATGTCTGTATTAGTATCCATGTCCTATTGTTTCTGTAACAAATTACCAGAAATTTAGTGACTTTCTAAAACACTGTAAATGTGGGCTGGTTGCTGTGACACACACTTAGAATCCCAGAGACTCAGGAGGCAGAGGCAGGATTGCAAGTTCAAGACCAGAGGTACCTTGAGCAATTTAGCAAGACCCTGACTCAAAATAAAAAGTAAAAAGGAGCTGGGGGTGCAGCTCAGTGGTCAAACACTTACCTAGCATGTGCAAAGCTCTGCATTCAAATCCTCAGTATGGTATAAATAAATAAATAAGTATAAATGTGAATGTGTGCTTTTACATTTCTTGAGGTCAGAAATCTGAAATAGGCCTCACTAGGCTAAAATCAAGGTGTTGGCCAGGCTGTGGTCCTTTCTGGAGGCTCTTGGGGAGAATCCATTCCCTTCCCTTTTCCAGCTTTTAGAGGCCACCTGAACTTCTCAGTTAATGTCCCATCCATCATCTTCAAAGCCAGCAACCATATCACTCTAACGTCCGTTTCTGTCCTCACATCTCTGCCTTTCTTGTCTTCTTCTTAAGATCCTTGTGATGACAGTGGGCCCACACAGATAATCCAAAATAATCTATCCATCTCAAAATCCTTCATTTAATCACATCTGTGAAGTCCCCTTTGTCATGTAAGGCAATATAATCACAGGTGCTGGGGATTAGGAATATAATTAACTGTTGAGGTTTCTAGCCTTACAGTCGATCTATGCTAGATTATTCATTTCTCTGAAACTTTTGAATCCGTTTTACACCATCTTCTATGGAAATCCTGGCATTTTTACTGGACGTGGCACAGGTCACTGCTTTCTGTAAGCTTCTAAAAGCCATCCTAATAATGTGTCAGCAGGTCTTCTTGTATCCTTGCCAGGGTTTTAAATTCTGTATCATACAAAAATGCTCCTAAACAGTATATTCCTTTTCATCCAAATATTTTACTTCTCCTTTAGTCCAGCACCCCCAGAATCTAGTAGCATAGTCTTCCTCTGGATCCTAACACCACCTATTAGCTCTATCCAGCAGCAACTTTGAGGTATAATCCTCTTTCTCCCTTGTAAGGCCAGCCCTACTCTAGCAGGTTTATGTCGTGGACCCTATTTTAGCTCCCAATTGGCTGCAGGAGATTAAAAGGTCCCATCACAGTTTTAACAATCACTGGGCTACAATATCCCAGAGGCAGTCTGACCTTCCCTCCGTGTAGTGATGGGGCTCTGATTGATTGCCAACAAGATGGTGTGTGATCCCATTTTAGAGCATGCTTCCTCAGTCCTCTTAGGCATGCTATTATTTTGGGGAACACTTGTAAGGGTCTTTGGAAAGCAGGGCTGGGCAACATAGAGAAGTTAATTGTAATGTACTCACAACAATAGCCTTATTTGAGCCTAGGTGGAGAGCTCTGAAGTTCATATGGTCCTTTAAATTCTCCTGAAAGGGGGCTGGGCCTTTATAAATCACATTAACTAATTCAAGGTAGTCAAGCACCAAGATGTAGTGGGCAATTCCCAAAAAAAGGACTGTACTAAAAGCTGTCAGCTGCCAACACCCAGTAGATGGGGAGATGGGTGCTTCAGTCCTGAGGGGAATCCTAGGTAGTGTACAGCAGCACCAATTATAAGGCTAATGGTAAAAAGATGAGAAAGGCCTTACCACAGCAACTTGGGTAACCCAAGAAGAATTTTCGTGATCCCCAGGTGGTGGCTGTGGCATCTTGGATCCTTATTTAAATGTGGTGAGGTCTGGCCCTTCTCTTTACCATCTGTTGCCAAGAACGGAACCTGAAAAATGAAAGAACCTCCCCAAAAGAAGATCAACTATTTTTAATCCTCTATTGCCTTGATGGCATATAACAACATCAATGAACAAATTTGTGCCAATGCCTATTCCACCTCATCACTCTTTTGCCTTTGTGATGAAGAGAGGAAGCTAGGAAAAGTACACCTGAAACAAAGCTTTCTGTGTCCCTGATGAGAAAGTGAGGAGAAAGAGCTTTCTAATTAGTAAGCAGAAAGGAGATTGGGGTAAAACTGCCCAAGAGGCAGCAACGCAATCTCTACCTGGACTCCACTGGTATTGAGAAGTTCATTTCTACACGAGAACACCACAAGGTCAGCTTTGCCCTGGCTGCGACCTGCCTAGTGTCAAGCTCTCCAGACATGTGATATGATATCACAAAGATTTGCCAAGAATCCAATGATAATATATTCATAGACAATGTATTCAGAGATCAAATGATGTGAGATGTTAGCAAACAAAATGTTCCACTGGGTAGGAAAAAAGGTCAAAGGCAAAAATGGAGATTATAGCATTGAGTAAAGGTAACTTTTGTCTGGCCTCAGTCACTACATGGTGAATTTCTTTTGAGAACTAGCCTCACTAAGGTTGGGTGGGGGGATCCATTAATAGGAGCCAGAGGAGTAGATGTAGGAAGTGGGAGGGAAGAAAATTTCCATTTTCCTCAGCATTAAAAGTCTTCTCTTGGGACTCATTGAGTTCTTGCATACTTATGAAAAGAAGTTGTTTCAAACATATTGAAACAAAGAAAAAGAAGGAAATATAAGTGAAATAATCCAGGTAAAGAAAGACAAATACTACATGATCTCACTGACAAGTTGAACCTAAACAATTTGTAGTCATGAAAACACAAAGAATGGTGGTTACTAAGGGGTAGGAGATAAGGAAAG
>VMDO01020045.1:0-38360 GCA_007922755.1 Pedetes capensis | reverse complement strand
CGAGACCAGAGGCAGTCTGCATAACTTGGTGAGACCCTGTCTCAAAAAAAGTAAAAAAATGAACTGGGGGTGCAGCTCAGTGGTCCAGCACTTGCAAAGCATGCAAGCCCAAGGCCCTGGGTTCAACCCCCAGTACCACAAAAAAAAAAAAAAAAAAAAAAAAAAAAAAAAAAAAAAAAAAAAAAAAAAAAAAAAAAAAAAAAAAAAAAAAAAAAAAAAAAAAAAAAAAAAAAAAAAAAAAAAAAAGAACACAAAGGAAACACTTCATAGTAAGAAAAGGAAATTAAACAATACTTCTCAATTCCAGATTCTACCTATTACAGAGAAATAGAAAATGCTATGGTTCTTAATGAAATTATATGAAACATCATATATTACGTTAACATCCAAAATAAAATTAACTATTAAATAACAGTTAAAGAACAAGAGAAAAACTGCTATATAAATACCTTGAAATTCTAGCAAGAGCAGGAAAACAAGGGGTTGAGGGGGATAGATACCTTGTTTTTGAAAGAGCTGATTACTTTCATATACTGTTGGATTTGTTTCCCTAGTTCTTCAAATAATTTTGGTCTTTCTTCAAATTCCTGGAACCGCGTCTTAATAGGCTGACCTAAATTCTTCACAGAAGAGAGAATACACACATTCTTTACAGAGAAGCTTAAACTACTACAGTTGTACTGCTTCTACTACGATTAAGACTGACTATGGGTCCATGATACGCACAGACACACACACATGAAGTTAAATGTGTGTGATCACCAGATCACTGGGCGACTTAGAGACTGGATATGAGTATACCTCAACACTGTTCCATATGAAGTCACTTCTATTTGTCACCTAAGCCCTAATTCTCAAAACACAGTGCGGGGACAGCCAAAAATTACTTGCTTCCTAATAGAGATACACAAGACTAAATATGAAGCATTATTTGCCAATGAAAAGGTTTTTTTGTAGGGAGATAAAAATCAGCAAAATCCAGACCAGGGGAAAACCCTGTAGAGCAAATCATCTAGTTTCTTCACTGAGTACATAAAGGAAAAAGTAGACTGGGAAGTAAGAACAAGACCTATTTAAGATACATATCAAAAACATGTAGACTTTAAATGGATCCTGAGTCAAACTAAAAATAATCATTTATGAAATAACAGCGCTCGAAAACTGAATACTACGGTGATATTAAGGAACTTTTTAGGGGTGATAATGGTACAGCATTGAGTTGTATTTTCTTTTAAATACATACTGAAATATTTTTGGATTTAACATAATCTAAATCATGAGGTACTTTCTCCAAACACTGGTAGTGGAAGGAACAGAGAAGAAATAAACTGGCCCTCGAAGGTGAAACTATTAAGTCTCTACTTTCAGTGTTTGACATTTCCCAGGAGACAAAGTCAAACAAACAAAAATCACAATGGGCAGGACAGCATGCGGACTTGCCTACTCTTACCAGGAGGGCACTAAACTACAGGCATTGCCCTTGAGTGACCCCACTCAAACAGAGCAATAATCCAAAGCCAAAACTAAAAACCTTCTTTCTTGCACATTTGTATCCTTTTTCAAACAGAACGCCTCAAACTTTAGATAATACTTTATATTTTAAACCTTAAGGCTTAACAATCATACTCTTAAGGAAAAAAAGTCCACAGATGATTTCCTTGTATAGAAGAAAACAATATACAGCTCTGCCTAACTGTACTGTGGGTGCCTTTGGCACAGGGGCTACATCTTGCTAGCGTATCTCCTGATACCAAGAGTGAGCTAATCTTTAATCCAGTAAAACACTGAAAGCCGAAACTCAACTTTTAGAAAAATTACTTTGTTATGAGGCTCTTAAAGTGAGAATAACAATGAGCTTAAGTTATAAAAGGGACAGTTGGATAAAACATCATTTTCAGCTTGTGTTCTTTACTTGACATGAGAATTTCTCCCGGTATTGAATTCTTTCCTTGGAAGCTATAGAAGTTCAGGATATTTCTGCTCTCAAGAGTCACTTACCTTCAATTCAGCCAATTTATCTACATAAACTTGCTTTGGCTGGTCTTCTCCATCTTCATACAACCAATTTTCAGTATCTTCTAGTTTCAAAGTAAAACTGTTCCGATCCTAAAGATAAAGAGAACACTGCAATCAGGTAAATCGAAGCTCAGTTGGAAGCCTGGCACAGTGGCACATGCCTGTAATCCCAGTGACTTGGGAAGTGGAGGCATGAGGATGAGAAGTTTGGAGGCCAGAGGCAGCCTGTGTAACTTAACGAGAGCCTGCCTCAAAAAGTAAAAAAATGGGCTGTGGGTGTGGCTCTGTGGCAGAGCGCTTGCAAAGCATGTGTGAGGCCCTGGGTTTAGCTCCCTAGTACCAAAAAAAAAAAAAAAAAAAAAAAAATCACCTGGAGCAGAGCACCATGTCTAACACAATCCCAGCTCTTCAGGAGGCTGAGGCAGAAAGACCAGGAGCTCCAGGCCAGACGCAGCCTATGTAATTTAACAAAACACTGTTTCAAAATAAAAGAATTTTAAAAGGGGGCTGAGGGTGCAACTCAGTGGTGGAGCACTTGCCTTAGCATGCATGAGGCCCTGGGTTTAATCTCCCAGTATTGGGGGAAGACAGTAAGAAATCAATTGAACCCAGGCACGGTGGCACAAGTTTATACTCCTAACATTCAAGAGGCTAAGGCAGTAAGATCGTTAAATTCAAGGCCATCTTGGGCTACATAATAAGACTATCTCCAAATAATTAAAAAAATAAAAAATTGGTTGAATCACCAATGCAGTTTAACCACAAATTGTATGACATCTCCGGGATTTGCCTTAAAATACAGAAGTCAGGAGGTGGGGAATATAGAAAACAAGGCAGGCAAATGCTTCTTGCTCAAGAGGTACAAGGGATTTTATTACAGCCTTCTCTCTGCTATAAGGAATTCTGAGTATACTTGATTTTAGAATTAAAATACTGCACTTAAAAGTGAGTTAAAAGCTGGGCACAGTGGCGAACACCTGTAATCTCAGCAACAAGAGAGGCTGAGGCAGTGAGACCCTGTCTCAAAATAAAATAAAAAAGGGGCCGAGGGTGCAGCCTAGTTGTCGTACACATGCAAAATATGTGTGAGGCCCTGTATTCAACCCCCAAGTACAACAACAACAAAAAAAGAGGACAAAAAGTGAATTAAACAGTAAGAAAAACTGAGCTAATTGAAAGAAAAATGCTACATAAATAATAGCATTAAGATGTGTCAAAAAGTGCTGTGTGAAAGTGATGCACAAAGACTACCCTTTGGGAAAGAATGCAATATGGAAATACAAAATAATGCCAGGCACACACCTGTAACCCAGCACAGGGGAGGCCGAGGCAGAAGGATCACCTGGCGTTAGAAGTACATTTTTTAACAATTTTATTATTTACACATAGACATAGAATTCCCTTCTAACACGTTTAAAGACATCCTAAAAGACACACAGTAGGTAAAAGCTTAGACTGCAGCTCACACTTAACTTACATCATCACTCACAAACTTCTCATATTCACCACCCAGCTTGTCTCTCATTTCATATACATATTCTTCCACAGCATTCTTGGCATCATTCCGCTCCTTCTCCAGTTTATCCTGCATGATCATCTTACCCTGAGAACAGTATAAACAAATTGGACATTAAGATAACTGAAATAATTTCCTCTCAAATACTGACTAATGTAATTTAAAAGTAGAAGGCAGGAAGTGATAGCTCATGCCTGTAATCCCAGTGATTTGGGAGACGGAGGCAGGAAGACTGCAGGTTTGAGGCCAGAGGCAGCCTAGGTAATTTAGCAAGACCCTGTCTCAAAATAAAAAGTAAAAAGTGGGCTGGGTGTGTAGCCCAGTGGTAGAGCATTTTCAAAGTATGTATGAAGCCCTGGGTTCAACCACCAAGTACCACAAAAAAAAAAAAAAAAAAAAAAAAAAAAAAAAAAAAAAAAAAAAAAAAAAAAAAAAAAAAAAAAAAAAAAAAAAAAAAAAAAAAAAAAAAAAAGGTAAAGAATCCTTTTTCCCTAAACCCTTTTAATTCTGTGAGTCACCCCAAAGGAGACCTGGAAAACTAATCCTCAAAAAATTCTGAAGACCAAGGAGTCTTGTAGGTAGGTTCAAGGGAAAAAAAAAAAAAAAGTAAATATTAAGATGTACACACTCAAAAGCAAAAACAAGGAAAAGACCTTAAACCACGAAAACTACTGGTTCAATGTCACAAGGTGATGTATTCTGCTGTATTACTATGGAATGTCAAGAAAAATCAATTTTATTCATGTACTGTAAATGCTAAAGATCCTGCAAAACATTAAGTACTCTGAAATCCTAATACATAAGAAATCTCAGAGAAAACAACTTATTCAAATAGAGATACCATTACTGCTGTGAATTCTTCTACTGATCAACTTCTATGACTTGCTACCTCAAAACATCTCAGTCTCTAGTGAACAAATATACTTACACACCTCAAAGTGAACAATATATCCTCAAACCAAAGACACCATTGTCAAAAATTTCACAACAGAGCTTCTAGCAGTATAAACATGTTGTTGTTAGATGCCATCGAGTCAGGTCTGACCTATAGCGACTCTATGTATGACAGAACAAACACTACCAGACACAGTGCCATGCCTGCCATTATGTGAGTGTTTCGCTGCTATTCACAGGATTTTCAATGGCTGATTGACTTTTGGGAGCGGGCTGCTGGGTCCTTCTCCCAAGCCTACAGCACCTGGTGTTTCCAGGCAGTCTCCCATCCAAGAACTAACCAGTTCCCACCCTGCTTATCTTCCAAGATCTGACAGGATCGAATGCCACGGTGGCAAAGCTGTAGGCATGAACATGTGTGGACACAATAAAAGAATTTTGGCATACTATGGGATCTACTACTTAAGCCTGCCCATAACCTAAAAAAATCTACATTTTTTTTCAAAGTCCAAACTAATAAAAATGCATATAAATTATTAGATGTTGTTGTTGTTAGGTGCCGTCAAGTTGGTATCCGACTCATAGCAACCCTCATAGGGTTTTCAATGGCTGACTGTTTCGGGATTGCCTTGGGAGTGGATTGCCAGGCCCTTCTTCCATTTTTGCAGTGCTGGGAATTGAACTCAGGACCCCAGAGACTGAAGCACAGTGCTCTACCAACTAAGCCAAATCCCAGCCCCAAGTTATTAGATACAGAATCTGAATGCTGTGGTCACATTAGTTTGTGAGCTCACTGTTCTGAGTTTAAATAACAACCTCATTTTCAATGTACAGGTTGAGCATCTCTCGGTCTATCTGCCACAATAGCTGATTCTCAATTGGCAAGTCCACAGTACTGGTCTTCACTTTTGCCTTCTTGGCTTGCGGTGGTTGGTCCATCTTTTTGTCTTTTGATCCAGCTTGGGAGGTCTAAAATAACAGAAATTAAAAACAAATTAAGCAAAGACTAACTTAAATTTCAAAATAGGTGAAATGTGAAAATGGCTTTTGCCTTTTTTTCTTACATTAATTTAGGTGGCTGATGATCAAAATAACTTACAATTATCATAATACCTGGAAAACAAAAAAATAAATAAGAGGCACCTGCCATAGTCAAATTCAGAGATGGAAACCTAATGGTGGTTGCCAGAGTCTGGGATAAGGAAGCAATGGATAGTGTTTTGTTTTGTTTTGTTTGTTTTTTGCAGTGCGGGGTGGGGGTAGTTGAATGTAGGACGTCACGTATGTAAGGCAAGTGCTCTACCATTGAGCTACACTCCTAGCCCCTTTTGTATTTTGAGACTGGGTCTTGCTAAGTTGGGTAGAATGACTCTCACCTCAGACTTGCAATCCTACTGCCTCAGCCTCTGGATTCACTAGGATTATAGGTTTAGGCCACCTCAACCCGCTTGGGTAGTTTTTTAATGGGTACAGAGTTTCATTTTGCAAGATAAAAAAGTTCTAAAGGTTGGTTGTAGTGCAATGTGTATATATTTAATGCTGTAAACTTTGTTATGTATATTTTACCACAATTATAAGTTTTTTTCAGTACTAATGCGTTGAACCTAGGGCCTTGTGCAGGTAAGCAAGCACGCCACCACTGAGCCATATCCCCAAGCCCTTTTATATTTTTTATTTTGAGACAGAGTCTCTCTAAATTCTGCAAGCCAGCCTCAAACCTGCAATCCTCCTGCCTCAGCCTTCCAAGTAGCTGCGATTATTATAGGTGTATATGTCACAGTGCCCAGCTAAAAATACATTTTTTAAAAAACAACCTTTTAAAATTTCATAATCAACACAGAATCGCTCTTTTAAAAATTCCAGGGTAAGAATATAGCTCAGTGGTAGAGCACTTGCTTATCATACATGAGGCCCTGGGTTCAATCCTTAGCACTGCAAAAAATCTACAACGTTTTATAATGTTTTCTTCCACTCTCTTCTAAACATATGGATATGCACATGAAATTCATGGGGAGAGAATATAAATTTTTTTATGGATTAGTAACATTATCAGCACGACACCCAAATTTCTCACAAGGACTAAGAGAACCCACACATGGAAACTCATTTAACTTCATCTCACTGTTATTTTAGAGTTTCTAGAGGTCAATAATCTGTTTTCACACACTTATAAACCACTCTTATTACTTCCTCAAATTGCCTCCTCATATTTTATCCATTGCTTCCTTAAAGTTCTGGGGTGATTTTTTTTTCCTACAAATGACTGAGTCTTCAAGTAACTAAGTCATCTACTTTTTTCCAATTTTTTATTATTTGTCTGTAAGGCCTTTTTGTCAGATGTAGCCATTGTTTCCTTTGTGATTACTTTAGTTGCTTCTATGCTTTGAAAGCCCAGCCTCATCCACGAATTAGAAAACATTCGAACTATTTTTTTTAAACTGTTGAATTCCGAAATTCAATTTGTTCTATGATATGAGGCAAGGTTTTGATGTCATTTCTCTACTTCCTAATTCAAGAAACTTCAGTCAGCTACTAAAACTTACGTGCCACTTTTGTTTCATTTCCTTTGTGTTTTTTTGGTTGCTTGGTTGGTTGGGTTTGGTTTTGGTTGTGGGGTTTGAGACAGGGTCTCACTATTCAGCTGAGGCTAGCCTCAAAATTGATATCCACCTGTCTCAGCCTACCAACTACTGGGTTTACTGACATGTGCCACCACACTCAGCTTCACTTCCTCTAGAAACAAAACCATGAGAGGAACTTCAGTTCCTGAGCCACCCTATGGAAGCCAAGGTAACAATCCCCTTAAAACTTCCCAGAGCTACAGAATTATCAAGGGGGATCACACATGGAGCCTGGCATTTCACTCTCCTCATCCACCTTCTACAAACACACAGAACAGTACTTCTCTCTCACACAGTTGTCCCAATCCATCAACAACATGCAGAGTTTTCCCATCTTAGAAAAGGTCTGAACCATGAGACAGTCTGTGGAAATGATCTCTTCTGTCTATATTTTCTTTTCTTTTTTAGTATTACTTGCATTGCTATAGGAAAGCATAATCTGTTCACTGACATGAAATGGCCTAACAGACTTAAGCCACCTTATGGCTCTGCCATATTTTTTGAAATGCCAAATGAGAAATTCCTAAGAGCAGGCGATTATACATTGCAATTTCATAAGTAACTTGAAAGAAATAGTGTTTTGATGCCAAACACAAATTTAAACATGAAAACTCAAAGCGAAGGAATAAGTTGTACAAGATTTAAAAAGTTACATGCTCATTCTGATATTTACATTATTTACAAAATGTACTTAAATACGTAATTTACAATAATATTTTTTAGTAAAAAGACAGGAGACTAAGTCATTCAATAAAATTTGAAAAACTCTTAGATGTTGATACTGTTTATCAGTAACAAATACATTATGGATAGTATGACTGAGGACTAGCGATTCAGAAACCAGAATTAACCAATTACTAGTAGAGAAAGCTAAGATTTCTGAGCACTCTCTTCCCACGTCACCTAGGACAGTTCAAAGCCATCTTATAAAAAGTGCTTTTCCAAACATTCTACAACATCTTGCTAAAAAACTGTTCAAATAAATAATATAGTATAACTACCTTCCATGATACAGCCCATCAGGCAAAACCAGGTATGTTTAGAGACTGCAATTCATAACAAGTCATACCTCCATTTCTTCAGACTCTGCCTTATTCTCTGCTGGCACCTGCTGTTGTTGCTCTTCAGCATGTGGTTCCTCCTGGTCCACTTGCATCTTCTGAAAAACAGGTCAAATTAAATCTTGTAACTAGGAAATACTAATGAAAGACTAAGCAGCCATCACAATATAATGACAAAGTCACATGGCATAGAATTCCTGAATTGTCAATAATCAGAATACCTCGGCTTACATTCCAGCCATGCCACATCACATGGAACATGAAATTTTCCTCTGGAGCTCAGCAAATACATCTGTACAACGGGGATAACACTTGCTCTGCCCTGATATAAATAAGTGTGATGAGCCAGGTGCTGTGCTGCATGCCTGTAATCCCAGCTATGTGGGAGGCTGAGGCAGGAAGATCACCAGTCTTGAGGACGTGGGGAGCACGCACAACTTAAGACCCTGACTCAAACAAAAAAAAGCAGACCCAGGTGAGGGGGTTGGAGGGAGCATGTTATGGAATTCCTTTATAAACCATGAAGTTCTCAGAGTACACAATGTGGTATCATTTACCACAATCTACAAACTCCAATCTGAAGAGAGCACGAGGTTCTCCAACCTTTCTCACAAGCAGGTTTCTCTCAAAAGTCTTTTTCAAAACAATCCCTAAACCAGGATTTTCATCCTCAAAGGTACAACCAGTTAAGGGAAGTGAAGACATTGAGAATTCTCTCAACAATCGAGTAGGGAGAAGCGGGTGGAGAGGCTGAACCAGTAGTTCTTGATGCTTGCACCGTGTGAGATGACCCAAGACGTTGTGAATACTGCTCATACCTGGGCCCCAACAGACTTCACATAAAATCCCTGGGGGTTGAGAGCCAGCATTTGTAGTTTTATAAACCTTTGATACAAGGAGGATAAGCCTCATGGATAATTACAGCAAGCGAGTATACAACCAATTTTACTTGTGAAAATAATCAAGTGAGACTCAAGAGTAGTTTTATAACCAGGAAGAATCAAAAATAACTCAATGTCTGAAGGGAGGAACCAAGTTATGTTCCATTTCTAGAAATATTCTATGTAAAGACAGGCCAACCACAGTGGGAGAGGGGAGCATGTCCAAATCTACTCTCAGCAGCTCTCAGGTTTCCTCCCTTGTTATGAGTCCATTTGCTACAATTTCTAGACAAATCACATCTGTGTCATCATAAATGGTATAAAATGTCCAGACTACCTCTTCCTCCTTCGCATTTTGATCAGTTTCCATTGGTTCCTCATTTTCTTCAGACTTGTGCACTTCCACTAGGGATGCACTAGACACACTGAAAATGCCATGGACATTTACTCGAACCTTGACTTTCACTTTTGAACTGGAACCATCAGACTGGGGAGTGACTTTCTGAACTGAAAACTGAGCTAGAGACAAAAGATACAAGAGAATCCGTAACATAAGAGGATGAACTCAAACATGAAAACATGCCCACACTGCCAGGTTATGGTCATTTCCCAATGATAGATCAGTAACTAACATAACACTTCAAATACGCAAATGAGTACTCCTAGAATCTTACTATAGCATCAGATTTCTCCTTTCTCTAACATAAAAGTCCAGCTGTTATCTTGTCCCAACTCAGAGATCAAGTATTTCATTTTTTCCCTTTCCTCTAGTTCCCTTATTTCATCTTCATCTGCTACTGGCAACTTCCTAAAAATATAGATTTCACATTCTCCTCTACTAAAAAGAAAAAAAAGAAAAGAAAACAAACAAACAAAAATCAGTGATTCCAAATAGCTTTTGTCATTTATCAAGACACTGCCATTTCTGTATCCAATTATTATACCAGGGTTTTATTTTTAACTCCCACAATGCTGCAAAATACGAACTATCATCCCTATCCTTATTTTGTCTGTAGTCATACCATCTTGGTGTCTAATCCCAGCTGATCTCAGACACTAAGCAGGGTGGGGCCCGGTCAGTATTTGGATGGGAGACCGCCTGGGAATACCCAATGGCGTAGGCTTAGGAGAAGGACCCCAGCAGCCCACTCCCAAAACAATCAGCCATCAAAAACCCTATGAATAGCAGAGAAGCACTGACAATAGTGCCAGGCATGGTCAGTGTCAGGGAGTATTTCATTTTGTTGTAAATAAGAGTTGCTGAATCAGGCTCAACTAGACAAAATATAACAATACCTCTATTTTACACAAGGAAAGCAGAGTAGGCTAACTTCTTTTCACAGCTTCTACATGCCACTGAGGATACTTCTAGTACTTTACCCACATAGCATAGATCCTTATTGTACAACTTGTTTCTCTCTCTTCTCAAATGGTATTTATGCCAGATTATAAGAGTTCCCAGAGCCTATACACAAGACAGCTATGTCCAACATAATTCCAAAACCTACGCTGTGTACTGTATAACAATCTCCTTATGATTTTCTGTGTACATCTTACAACTGTATGGTAGGGTGAGAACTGAATTTCTTCAACTTTTATACTCTTAAAACCTTTATCTAGCACCACCTTATGTGCAGGGCATTAACTGAGAAACACTCCCCACATAATGGGAGACTAAATCATCTGGTGGTTCTTAACCTCGTAGTAAGACTAGAAGAGGTTTTTTTGTTTTTGTTTTTTTTTTTTTTTTTTTTTTTGGGGGGGGGGTCTTCAGTGTTGGATTTGTTTTTTCTGCTATGCCAGTTCTCCAAGTAGATAACACACTTTCGTCACTATTTTAATTTCCAGCTCCACTTACCTATAGCAGGATCTGGATAGGGCAAATCCTGAGGAGAGCTATAATAGGCTTCAAGAGTGAAAGGTTCCTTTCTATAAAATGTGAGGACTTTAGAGAAAGGAGCAGGATGATTTTTTGGGAAGACTTCACAGTCACTGAATGAAAGAAAAAGACAAAAACACACAAGTTCGAGTGTTCCTAATATTGTGACCCACGTATTCTAGGTTTGTGATTGCTGTGCAAGCCTAGTTTCTCTTTTCTCAGTTTGTTACTTCTAGATTATGAGTTTCTAAGAGTATATACAGTAAAAAACAAATATACTCAATCAACACATAAAAGGCATCAATGATTTCAGCAGGAGCAACTATAGAAAACTAAAAGACACGAATTTATTCTGATTACAGTAACTGATGACTTTGTTTCATGCGCTACAACAAAATATTATAGATTAAAGTTGAAATGGGGGACAATATGTTACTTAGACTTAGCCCCAAATTAACTAAGTATAAATACGATTAATAAACATATTACCTTGACCCTTCTTCAGCTGGAGAATTCCATCTCAGAGATATTGGAAATGCGACCACATCAGTGATAGAAAATTCCCTGACTTTGAAAGCAGGTGATAAGATGGCACACTAGAATGACAATTTTTTAAAAGTCCATTTGAAAAGTACAGACATTATGAACTCAAATCACTAGAGCTACAAATGATTTCAAGAGACCATTACTGATGATAAAATATTTACATTAACAATTTAGTGTGCCTGAACAAGCAGTTTTACAAACTTGTCATTGTCAAATTGCTTTATTTAACATGGTTATTCCTTATCATTTTTCCACTAACTTTTAACCATTATTTAATCAATGTACAACACTACTTCATTTATTTGTTGTTGTTGTTTGGTGCCGTCAGGTCGGTATCCAACTCATAGCGACCCTGTGTACAACAGATAAAACACTATTGTCAGTGCTTCTCTGCTGTTCATAGGGTTGTCAATGGTAGACTGACTTTTGGGAGGGGGTTGTCAGGTCCTTCTCCCAAGCCTACAGTATCTGGTGTTCACTGGCAGTGTCTCATCCAAGTACTAACCAGGCCTGGCCCCGCTTAGCTTCCGAGATCTTATGGGATCAGATGCCATAGGGCTACAGCTGCAGGCTATACTTCATTTACAGACACAGGTAATATGCCAAATTCTAGTGGCATTTCAAGCTGAGAGTTATCTAAGCTTCTCATCAATTATCTTCTTATCTGTTACAGAGTAATTCCTATTATGAACATCTACTATCCATTTAACACAAAGGTTTCAGAAACTTACACCTTAAGATCACCCAGAAGAACTACACTCAGGGTATCAGGTTAATACTTAAACCACTATAGTCTTGTTACAATGACCTACTGGCAACAGGAAACGCACCTGCAATGCACAGCCTCGAGTGACAGCTTCATCAGCATTTAATGTTGTACTAAGTTCTTTACCAAAAAACTTGCTGATCTTCTCTTTCACTGCAGGGATTCGTGTAGCACCACCAACTATCTCCACTGCATAAATATCTTCTTTCTTTAACTCTATGTTAAAACAATTAGACATTTAAAGAATCTTCAAATTACTATTTTACAATGAAATTAAATAGTAGTTAAGATCTTATCATGGTAAAGCAGATCACAGACTATATAAGTCCTTCACTCCCTCACCCCTGGCCCAATACATACATGCACACACACAGGTGGCACCGGGAAATGAGTAGGTATTTTGAGTCTCAAAACAATGGGAGAACGGTGACACAACAATATGATTTGGGAGGTGTGAGCCAGGAAAACCCCATATTCTTAAATCTCTGGCATAATCCCACACATCGAATTGTTTAACCATCAAAAGACCAAACATTCAATATGCAGCCATAAAAAAAAACTTCAAAATACTCTGGCATGAAGTAAAGAGAATTACTCAGACTCACATTTAGCCACACTTGGGCTCTGTCCAGAGCATAAGCATAGTTCTTAAGTACAGTTCAGATTAAAACATAGGTACAGTTTTCTCCTATCAAAAGATAAGGTGCATAACAAGGCTCTGCTGTTGCTCACAAAATACCTCTTAATACCACCAGGTCTCCTGGTCACATTTTATCTAACAACTACTGACTATTCCTTGAAATGAGCTATTTAACCAATCTGGTTAGAGCTAGGCAAGGTGATATTGTGCCTGTAATCCCAGCTATTCAAGAGGCTAAGGCAGGAGAATTGCTTGAGCCCAGGAATTCCAGGCCAACCTGGGCAACATATCTAGACTCCTTTTCATAAGAAAAGAAAAAGGGGGTTGGTGGAGCTCTCCTAATGCTCATCGTCATTACTCTTATTTAAGACCCAAGCCTATGCCGGGCGTGGTGGCGCATGCCTGTAATCCCAGCAGCTGGGGAGGCAGAGGCCAGAGGATCCCAAGTTCAAGACCAGAGGTAGGCTGTGTAATTTAGTGAGACTCTGTCTCAAAAAAGTAACAAAATGGGCTGAGGGTACAGCTCAGTGGTACAGCACTTGCAAAGCATGCAAGCGCGAGGCCCTGGGTTCAACCCCCAGTACTGAAGAAGGAAAAAAAAAAAAAGACCCAAGCCTACATGCAGTTAGCACTGCATCTCAACACTATGAAATAGTTAAGCAATACAACAGTATACTGTTAGTAAATGAAGGTTTTAGGAAAGTTAGTAACACAGTCCCAAATTAAACTGCCACCTTTTAGCCTGAGACAAAAATCAAAATACCTGTTAAATATGTGGTTATCATATCTTCCTTATAGTATCTTTCAGTGAATCTTATCAGGATTCACACGACTACCACATCGTATGTGGATGTTAGATTTCAATATATATTCAATATTTTAATATATGTCATAAAAAATATCATGGAAATGTCAAAATGAAACACACTGAGTTGTACACTAACAAAATATTTACTGGAAAAAGGTGAAAAAAAAAGATTTCCACATAAGCATTGTTAAAGACAATTTTTAGTAAATATTTGAGAAGTTTATATCCATCATTGAGTCTAAATTAGGTTTTTGGCAAAGCTTATTGGATTTCCCTGAATACTTACCAAAACACTGCTTTAGGAAGGAGGTGTACTCCAGGGGGAAGATATAGAAACTTAAGGTGGAACTGCAGACATTCATACAACAAACATCTGTATAACTGCTTGGGAAAGGGAAATAATAAACAACACTTTCCAAAGAGTCTAAGATACACAATTCAATCACAAAAATACTCACTGGCTTGTTCCACGACACTTCGAAGTGGTGGCTCTACCCGAGCTAAGAGGTCTTCACACATCTCCAGAAATTTGCCTCTATTAAGAAAACAACAATAGATTTATATTCCACTTTTATGTGGAATAGATGGCTATCATTTTAAAAATATTAAAAAAATAAAAAACCAGTAACAAACTCTAGCAAGGATGTGGAAAAAATGGAACCTTCATACACTGGGTAATGTAAAATGAAAACAGAGAAGTGGGCAGTTCCTCAAAATGTTAAACATACAGTTACCATGTGATTCAGCAATTCTGTTCTAGGTACATACCTAAAGAACTGAAAATATAAGCTCATCCAAAAACATGTGCGTGAATGTTCACAAGCAGCAGCATTACTCCTTACAGACAAACAGTGGACACAACTCAAATGCCTATCAACTGTATTCAGCAATAAAAAGAAATGAATACAATAAAGAGCTGATACATGTTACAACATAGCTGAACTCTGAAAACATTACACTAGATGAAAGAAGCTAGTGAAAAAAGAACACACATTACTCCATTTGTATGAAATGTTCAGGATAGGTAAATCCCGAGATAGAGAACAAATCAGTGGTTGCTTAGGGTTAGGCGAAGAAGGGAGGACGACAGCAGTCAGTAAATACAAGATTTTTGTTGCTGTTAGCTAAGTTCAGTTTTAGAATAACAGAGCAAAAGAGAATTCCCATATACTAACTCCCAGCCCAGTTCCTCTATTAACATTTTTCACATTAGTGTGGTATATTTGTTATAATTAATAAGCCAATACTGATACTTAGGATAGTTTCTATTAGGTTTCTATGTGTTTTGACAAATGTATAAGGATCTGAATTACTGTTGTTAGGTGCTGCAGAGTCAGTGTCTGACTCATAGCAACACTATATACAACAGATGAAACACTATTGCCAGTGCTTCTCTGCTATTCACAGGGTTTTCAATGGCTGACTGTTTTTGGTCTTTGGGAGTAGGTTGCTGGGTCCTTCTCCTGAGCCTATAGCACCTGGTGGTCCCAGGTGGTCTCCCATCCAAGTACTAAGCACGCCCGACCCTGCTTAGCTTCCCAGATCTGATGGGGTCAGATGCCACAGTGGTACGGCTGCAGACCAAGAACTTGAATAGTTTGCCCTACATCTCCCCTGTGCTCCACCAACTCACCTCTCTCCCTCCTTCAATACTCTCAGCAACCAATGATCCTTAGTGTCTCCAGTTTTGCCTTTTCCAGAATGTCCTATACTTACAATCATATAAGACACAGCCTTTTTAGCCTGGCTTCTTTCACTTTGCAATATGCACTTAAGGTTCCTCCATGTCTTTTCACAGACTAAGGGCTCACTCAGGGTTATTTATGAGGTAATGTTAACACCCTAAAACTGAGTTGTGGTGATGGCTGTAGAGCTATGTGAATATACTAAAAATCACTAAATTACACAGCTTAAAAGGGTGACTTCCACAAATTACATCTCAGTAAGAACAAAAATAGTTAAAGTACAGAACTGTGCCAATAGAATGACAGAAAGATTGTTAAGATCAGTATCGGTGAAGATGTGTAGCAATCAGAACTCTTACACGTTAGTAGGAGTTTAAAAGGGCCCCATGTCCAGCAACAGGTAACAAACAGTAAGCCTACAACAGCATACCAGTCAGCAGCCCCAACTGAGGAACAAATGATTCATGCAACAACTAAAGGACTCTCAAAAATGCTATGCTGAAGGTGGGCATAAGCTGTGTGCTGGGGAGACTAAAGGGAGAGGATTCCAAGTTCAAGACCAGCCTTGGCTACATAGCAATTTCTAACCAGCCTGAGTCACACAGACTCTGAATCAAAGGAAGAAAAAAAAAAAGTTATGCTGAGAAAAAAAAATCTCACACAACAGCTACATACTTTATGATTCCCTTTACAAGAAGTTCCACAACAAATTGAATCAATGGCTAAAAAAATAGAAATATCACATTGGTGGCTACCCCTGAGGACAAGACCTAAGGACACTCCCCAAGACACTAGTCTATTTCACAGTAAGGTTGGTAGTCACAAAGGCATCTGTGTTTGTTTGAAAATGTTTCCAATTAAAAACATGAAAAGCAGAGGAGAATCTAGGGTGATGGCAGCAGCAGTGGTAGAGGTTTTCTCATAGTTTCTTTTCAAAAGGCTTCATTAAAATAGAATTCACTCACTTAAAGATTATAATTCAATGACTTTCTGTATATTCAAGCTAGGCACCATGGCACACACTTGTATTCCCAGCAACTTGGGAAGCTAAGGCAGGAGGATCACGAGTTCAAAGCAGAGGCACTCTGCACAACTTGGCAAGACCCTGTCTCAAAATAAAAAGGGGCCTAGGAGTGTGGTTCAGGGGTAGAATGCCAGCCTAGCATGTGCAAAGCCCTGGGTTCAACTCCCAGTACTGCAAAAATTAAATAAAAATTTTTAAAACTCTGAAAATTAAATGCCACCATCACCATGTGGTCTTTGTTAGGTGCTGCTGAGTTGGGTCTATTGATAGCAACCCTATGCACAACAGAATCAACACTACCAGACACTGTGCTAAGCCCTAAACCAGCCACTATTGTCAGTGCTTCTCTGTTATTCATAGAGTTTTCAATGGCTGACTGTTTCAGGAGTGGGCTGCCGGTTTCTTCTCCCAAGCCTATGGTACCCAGTATTCCCAGGTGGTCTTCCCTCTGAGGACTAAAAGGGCCTGACCCTGCTTAGCTTCCAAGATCTGACAAGAATGGATGCTAGGGTGGTATGGCTGTAGATACTATCACCATAATCCACTTTAAAATATTTCATCACTCTAAAAAAATTTTTTTTCATTACTCTAAACTGTTCCAATCCCCAACCCCTCCATATATACAACACACCCTGCAGCCTCAGGCAACAAGTAATCTACTTTTTGTCTTTCTATATTTGCCCATTCTGGACATTTCATATAAACAAAAAAGTACAGAATATTTGGTCCTTTGCAAGTGGCATCTGTCATCAGCATAAAGTTTTCAAATATCCACAATTCATTATGTTCCTACACACTTTCTAAATTGCCAAATAGTCCGTTGTATGGTTGAACAACAGAGAAACAGTGACATAATGCTGGGCATGACACAGTGCCACAGAGCATCTCATTCTATTGTACTACGAGTGGGATCCAACTCCACGGCACCAAACAACAACAATGGTCGAGCAACATTTTGTTTATTCATCAGGTGGTGGGTATTTAGTTTGTTTCCACTTTGGGCCTATTATCAATAGTGCTGCTATGAACATTCTTCATGTACATGAATTTCTGTGTGGACATAAATATACATACGCAAATGAATAGAGACAAACCCATTATAGCCAAAATTGCTCCTTATCAGTTTTGTAAAAGGAAGCAGAAAACAAATGGCATATAATATGCCTAAAAACTCCAAAACTAATTTAGCTCAGTTGGTAGAGTGATGCTCTGCAGTCTGTGAGGTCCCGAGTTAGATTCCCAGCACCGCAAAAATGGGAGAAGGACATGGCAACCCATTCCCAAGGCAATCCCGAAACAATCTGCCATCAAAAACCCTATGAGGGTCGATATGAGTCGGACATGACTCGATGGCACCCAACAACAACAACAACAACAAGCAAGCCAATTTGAAAATGGCAGTTCCAAGAAGGACGACTTTGCACACTCCAAAGCAAAAGCATAAAGAGCCCTTGATAAGGTACACACGCAAACAGCAAACTGGGCCCAACTCAAATTTCCCTTGAGGGAATACAGGACTAGATTACAGAATGAATTGCTGATAAGAAAATCCAAACAGGTTGGGCACTATGGCACCTGCCTGTAATCCCAGTGACTCAGGAGGCAGAGACAGGAGGACCTCAAGTTCAAGGTCAAAGGCATCCTGCACAGACACTGACTAAGGATTAAAAAATAAAAAAGGGGATGGGGATGCAGCTCAATGGTAGAGAGCTTGCAAAGTATGCACAAGGTCCTGGGTTCTGCTCCCCAGTAACCACACACACACACACACACACACACACACACACACACACACACTCACACACAGAAAAGGCTACATTTTAAAAAATATCTCACAGAAATAAAAGATGGTGTTCTGCAGCAGTAAAGAAAAACTCTAAAAGTGAGCAAAAAAAAATGAGAAGATCCACAGAGATAGGGAATATATTGACAGTTGCTTCAGGTTTGTAAAGAAATTAAAAGTGACTGTTAATGGGTGCAGGGTTTCTTTTTGGAGGTGACAGAAGCATTCCATCATTAGATTGAGGCCATGTTTGAACAACTTTGTGAATATACTAAAAACCACTGAACTGTACCCTTTAAAATGGGGAGTTTTACGGTGTGTGTAGTCTGTCTCAATTTTAAAAATGATACAGAAAATGAAACAAATTAGAATTAGAAAAATTTAGAAAACAATTAGAAGTAAAAGACTAGGCCACACATAGTGGCGCATGCCTGTGATCCCATCAATTCCAGAGGCAGAGGCAGGAGAGTTGCAAGTTCAAGGCCAAAGGTGGCCTGCATAACTTAGCAAGATTCTGTCTCAAGATAAAACCACAAAAAAGGCGGCTCGGGTGTAGTCCAGAGGTAGAGCACTTGCAAAGTCAGCACAAGGCCATGAGTTCACCCCCCACCCTCCCGCCCCAGTACCAGAAAGAAAAGAATAAATATGAGAAATGAAAACAAACCACAAAGTACAGAAGAACAATCAAATCCAATAGATAATGTCATGAATGATTGAACAGAAAATGGCAAACATGAAGACAAGCAAGGAAGAGCCAACATGATTATATAGGAGCTCCAAACAATGAAAACAGAACCAACACTAGACAACTTGAGACAGCTTTATTCAAGAGCATTTAATTAAATTTAAAAGTTTAAAAGCTGGCAGGGCACATTGGCACACGCCCGTAATCCCAGGGGCTTGGGGAGGATCGCAAGTTCCAGACCAGAGGAAGTGTGCGTAACTTAGCGAGACCCTGTCTCAAAAAGTAAAGGAAAAAAAAAGGGCTTGGGGTGCAGCTCAGTGGTCCAGCACTTGCAAAGCATGCAAGCACAAGGCCCTGCGTTCAATCCCTAGTACTGCAAAAAAAAAAGTTTAAAAGCTGTGAAGCTATTAAAAGCGCACAATGCATACCTGACAAAAACTGATCCAAAACAACTAATACCTAAACCTATTTTAGTACAATTACTATACTTGCAAGAAAAATACCAAAATATTTTGAGCATGTAGGCAAAAAAGAACAAGCAACAAATAACTGAAAAGTAGACTGTTGCATTGTGACAGCAATGTTATGTGACAATGCCATGTGACAAAAGAAAATAGATTACTACTCATTTAAGATACTCAAGGAGAGCCAGGCATGGGGGACACACTTGTAGTCCCAGCACTAAGGCAGTAGACCATGAGTTCCAGGCCAGCCTGGGATACATAGTGAGACTATCTCCAAAAGATAAAGATAGCAAAGAAAAGAAAGAAAAAAATACTCAAGGAACAAAAACATGATGTAAGGATTTTCTATACAGCTAAAGTGACTTTCAAGGATAAACTATCAACAACATGGAAGAAGTTAAAGAACATTGTCCACATCTGCCCTTCCTTAGGAATCAATAAGGAATGCCTTTCCAACAACCAAAATGATGAAGTGATGTGACAAAACTAGTGGTAACCCATTATAATGACAATAATTAAAAACTGAGAACAACAAGTGTTGACAAGGATGTGAAAAAAACTGGAACCCCTGTACTTTCTAGTGGGAGTGTAAAATGGTGCAAATGTCAAAGAACATAATTTAATGATTCCCCAAAAAGTTAAACTCAGAAATGCCGTGTGAGCCAGCAATTCTACTCTTAGATATACAGCAACAAGTATCTATTTAGCTCTTATAAACAGATAACATTGCACTAACCATTTCTGAAACGCGGACTGACCTCCCCCAGTTTCCATATCACCCGCACACATACATAAACACAGAAACTGTTTAATAAAAATGAAACCCATCACTTCCAAGGAGAAAAGGGAAAGGACAAACTTGGATACTGGTCAAAAATAAACTCCATTTCAAATTTTTAAGGATCCCTCAGGCACCCTTCCCCAAACAAGCCATCAGTCTTGCCTGAACTCTACCAATAGAGTTCACGGCTAAGAGAACATCTCACTCCTTCATCCAAGCAACAAAATTAAGCAACAATAACAGAATATTTCTGAGATTAATCCTAAATGTCAATTACCCAGAATTCTTGCAGTGCTGGAAAAAGAGCTGTTGCCCTCAACTGATCCTCAACCACTCAAAAAAAAAAAAAAATTCTTAATCAATGACTAAACTCAACTTAATTTCTGATCTTTTAATTAGAACATAAAATTAGAATATATTATAAATTATATGAAATAATTATGTTATTAGAATAATCCAACCCAGTCTTTACATAAAAACTAGGATATCGAATGGCCTATAATTTTTGCCCATTGAACTGAAGTTAATGTATTAACCACAATGATTTCAACCATTAGCTAAATAAGGTTAATATAAGTGGGCAAAAAAAATTATACCACCAAAATATTAAACATGGTTACCTATTCATAGTCCCAGACACATCAACATCATTCATAAAACATTCAATGCTCAACGGGAGGTCAGAAGCATTGGCACTCATTAATTTCTTGAGTTTCTCACACTCTTGAGACAGTCGTAATAATGCGCGGATTTTAGATTTTATGTCTAACTTGTATTTCTTCCCAAATTCTTCACAGAAGTGATTTACTAGCACTTCATCAAATTTTCGGCCTCCCAGTGTTGTGTCAAATGCTGTGGCCAAAACCTTAGGGGAAAAAACATGATAATTAATGCAATAAATGTATCATGACAAATTTTTAAATTAATTGTTACCAAAAAAAGTTAGGGTGCATACATTAAGGTTGAAACTAGGCTATGTATATGTGTTATTTAATTCATGTTATAACTAGGTTGTGAGCTGGGTCCAGTGACACACACGAATAATATCAACAACTCAGGAGGCAGAGGCAGGAGGATCACAATTTCAAAGCCAAAGGCAGCAGCCATATTAGTATATTTGGCCTTCAATACATAACTGCTGTTACATCAAATTGGTACAGTTGGAAAGGCATGTATTTTAAAATCAAAACGTGGTATTGAATTCCACATCTACCACTTTAGTTAAAGCTTTGTGGCCTAAAGATTATCTCATTTGTCTAGATCTATAGCATAATCTGTAAATTAAGGATGACAACGGTCAATGTTTCACAATATAGTGTTTTTGGGGGTTTTCTTGTGGTATTAGAAGGCTGAACCTAGGATCTTGCACATACTTTGCAAGTACTCTACCACTGGGCTACATCACCAGGCCCTTTTTCAGTTTTGATTTTGAAACAGGGTCTTGCTAAGTTGCATAGGCTGCCTGTGGCCTTAAACTCACAATCCTCCTGCCACAACATGCTGAGTCACTGAGATCACAGGCACGTGTCACCATGCCCAACTCCATACTTCTAGTCTTAATGCCATCAAAAAGCTGTGAATAATACCAAAGGTCTGGCTCTAATCAGTTTCCTTCCAGAAGAATGCTAAAGCCTTAATCACAATTTTGTTTCTATGTAACATAGAAGGTTAATGATCTTACCAGTTTTTAAAATCTGTAGCAGATTAGAAGCAAACTACATCTAGTTAGACCCAATTACAGAAGATAGGCTTCATAAGTGGTAAGAGCCTTATGAAGGAATAAAGCCTAAAAAATAATCTCTTCAAAGAATGCTACATGTCATGAATAATGTCTTTTCTTTACATACAAATGTTTTCCAAGTTTGGAGGATATTTTTATAATAAATATTCTTATAATTAAATGGAAAGGCATTAAAGGTTTGAAAAACTGATGTGTCAGCCAACAGTGAAGGTCAACTTAGAAAATCAAAAGATGGTCACTAATACACATCAATGATCCAAACCAGACTAAATTTATGGCCAGAATCTTCTGTTTCAAAAGGTGAAAATGTAAAATGAATTATAGAAATAATTCTATTAGTAAAGTTTAAACACAGAACTACAGCTGGTCGATCATTTATAGCTATAAAAATGAAACACCTTTCATTTCCCAAGATTTGCTTAAGGAAAAAAAAAAGCTAGAAACAATATAAATCAGAATATAAAGTGGAACCAAGTCTATTTTTTAAAGACACAGAAGTATAACAGGCTCAAAATGCCCTCCAAAACTACCAATTATTTCAAAATATTCCTCCTCAGCCCCCAATTTGGGGGAGAGAAGCTAATTTAAACCTTAGCACCAAGAATTATGATATACAACTCAAAAAAAAAAATGAAACATAAAATCATCTAGCTAGATGGAGAGTTGATTTTATAATTTATTGTGGAATTACCATAAATGAACAAAATCAAGTGTGACTGCAGTAACTCTCTAGTCCTTCCTTGCTCCTCACATTTCTGCAATTCTGTGTGTACAAAAAAGCTTTAAGCTTCCCAGAAAGCTAGAATACCACTTTAGTCAGGTTTCCCTGAGCATCCAAGTTCAAGTTCTAGTTACTCCGTCTTTCTGTTTGGTTGTTTTCTGAGATAAGAGTCTTGCTATGTAGGGCAAGTTGGCCTTGAACTCACTATGTATTCCAAGATGCTCTCAAACTTTTCCATCTTCCCAAGTGCTGGGACTTTTTTATCTTTTGTAATATGTGGGGGTTGAACCCAGGGCCTCACACATACTTTGCAAGCACTTTACCACTGAGCTGCACCCCAAGCCCTCCCCTCTTTCTTTTAATCTCAAGACTCAGTCTTGCTAAGTTATATAGGCTGCCTCTAGCCTTAAATTTGTGATCCTCCTGCCTCTGCCTCCCAAGCTGCTGGGGTTACAGGGATGCACCACTGCACCTGGCCTTCACAGTGCTCGGATTACAGGCAAGGATACCTTTCCCTCCACCCTTTATCCAGAACAGTCTAAACCTCAAGAAGAAGAGAACACAACATTACCATCTCCCTCAGTCTCCAGGGCAAAAATACACCACGGAAATACACATTAAAGAATCCCCCTAATAAGCCCCCAAGGGCAGCACTGTTTTCCCCATATTATAGATGAGAAAAATAAGACTCAGGAATCTTAAGAGCTTTTCCCTCAAAGTCCGTATACTTCATACCATGCTGCCTCTTTCTTTTTTCTTTTTGTGCAGTGTTGGGGCATCGAACCTAGAGCATTTCACAAGCTAAGTAAGCATTCCATTTCACTAAGCTTTATTCCAGCCCTGCTACTGCCTATTCTTAATAAATTATTTTTGTCACACAACCTCTACTCTGCCTCCACAATACTCAAGTTTCCAATTCAGATAGCTCATAGCAAGCTTCCATTACTGAAACAAAATTCTTTTATTATCTCCAAAATGTTTGATTATCATACTTACTACAAAGTCTTCCAAGCTGAACGCAGTAGCACACACCTGTAATCCCAGCAACTCAAGAAGCAAGAGGCAGAAAGATCACAAGTTTGAGACCAGAGGCAGTCTGTGTAATTTAGGGAGACCCTGTCTCAAAAAGTAAAATGGGCTGAGGGTCAGCTCAGTGATACAGCACTTACAAAGCATGCAAGCACGAGGCCCTAGGTTCAATCCCCAATACCGCAAAAAAAAAAAAAAGTCTTCCAGAAAAAAATATACTTACTTTCAGTTTTCCTCTATTAAATGCACATACAGAAACTTGATAAGCTGAATGTCCCATGTCTACAAAAACTACATTTCTTGGCTTCTCTTCTAAGGCAGGAAGATCTTGCTTATAGATTCCATATGCAAGAGCAACTACACAAGAAAAAAAAGGTAAATTCAATATAATATCATCTGAATAATAAAATTCATTTAAATTAAGAAAAACCAGGCTTATAAATGGGGAATGGGACTGCACGGTGTTGTTTTAGATAGAAAAGGGGTTTTTTTGGTTTTTGGTGGTTTTGGTTTTTTTTTTTTTGGTTTTTTGGTTTGGGGGGATTTTTTTTTTTTTTGGTACTAGCAGATTAAACCCAGGGCGCTCCATCAAGCTGCACATCTAGCCACACTCTTTCTCTGATTCTTTGAGTCAGGGTCTCCCTAAATTGCATCGGCTCCAACCTTGAACTCACATTCCTCCTGCCTGAGCCTCCCGAGTTGCTAGGATTACAATAAAGTTGCTAGGGTTACAGGCAAGTCATTTGGATTATAGGCATGCAACACAAGGCCCAACTAGAATCAAGCACCTGCATAATGTATTCATGAGTAACATTAGCTTTAAACGGTTACATGCTGATAGTCACTTAGGCTTCCTTACAGGTTCTACTGTACTTTGGAATAGCTAGCCAGTTCTTCAATTCTCCTAACATACTTTCCTCAATCTCTTCTATTTTGGGGCCATGTTAACATGCCCACACCTAATCTCCAAAGTGTTCCATTTCATTTATGCTCCATTTCTTTGACTCTACCACTCCACAAGTCAGAGAGAAAGACCACCTTGAAACCAAAGCATCGCAACACACACACACACACACACACACACACACACACACACACACACACACACACACAGAGTTCCTTTCCAAATGAGTATGTGACTAAACATCAAGGTGTATACTATGAGGGCACAGAAAACATACTGGCCAGTTTAATTCTTCATATGTGTACAGTATCTAAAATCCCTAAGACACAGGTGGTAAGCAAGCATGGCAGCCCTCCAAGCAAAATAAAGAGCAAGAAATGCCGAGGTTTTAAGATTTCACAAACTTCAAGACTTAAGTCAAAAACTAAGAGTTACACAGTCCCTTCTTACCTGCAGTAGTTTCATTCATTAATCGCAGGCAATTGAGACCAGCGATCTGTGTTGCATCCATCACTGATCGTCTTTCTGCATCAGTATAGAAACAAGGAACCTACAATAAAATTTAAAAGCTTCAACTGTATGATGAACTTCATTTCAATTAATAAAATCCAGGAATATATTCAAATACCCACATCAATTTATTCTGTGTATGATCAAGGACATATTGCAGACCAGAGGAAACAGTTCTAACATTCTTAACTGGTACTGGAACAAATGGATAGACATACACTCCATTACCCAACATATATTATAGAGCAGACCACAATAATAAGAGCAAAAGTTATGCTATAAAGACCAGAGACTGTTATACTTACAAAGTTGCTTGCAAAGTTGTCATCTGCCTGTCATCTAGGAACTTAATAATTCCCTAAGGCTGGGCATGGTAGCACATACCTGTAACCCCAGCAACCAGGAGACTGAGGCAGGAGGATCATGAATTTGAGGCCAACCTGGGCTAAATAGTGAGTCCCTGTCTCAAAAAATAAAAAACAGTTCCCTAAATTGATAGAAAAATATTCCTAACTGATTAAGAGTGATTCACTACACGTAAACTATTTATATCAACAAGGGATTATATGGTAACTACCTGTTGTCCTTCAGGAAGTCTAGAATTTTGGTACATGCTAAGTATAGGGTACTTATATAACTTACCCCAAAATAAAAGCCCTGGACTCCAGAAGGCAAAATTTTCTGGGTGGAGGACACTTCACGTTGTTGGGGGAGGAATTAAGTGCATTCTGATTTTTGAAGGTTGTGCTTAGCTTCCTTCAGAAGCTGCCTTATGTACCTTTTCCCTTTGTTGATTCTGCACTGTGACCTTTCACTCCAATCTTAGCATGAGTAGGGATGTTTATGCAAAATCCTGTGAATCCTCCCAGCAAATCACTAAAACTCAGTGAGGCCTTGAGAACTTCCAAAAAGGACTTTTTTTTAACTTAATTCCCAGAATTGGAACAAATTACTCATTTCACTATTTCACATAAATTATAAATCAGCATAATTAAAGACCAAAGTAAAGGCCACTAAATGGAGAAATGGGGACAAATCTGGGAGATCACTAGAGAGCTAAGGAATAATAAGAAGCACCTAGTACAGTGCCTACTGCATCAACCACTGAGGAATCAGTCACTGAATCTGAGCTCCTGGCATAAAATTTTTATTCTTTGCATCCCAAGAATGTGGTACATGCCCATAATCCAATTATTACTGACAAGTGTCAATGCCACTTTACCAGATAACCAAGGATTCAGGTAAAAGCACCACTCAATTTTGCCAATCAATGCACCTACATTAAGCGAAAAATGGCCCCAGAGCAAGGTATGATGGCTCATGCCTGTAATCATAGCGCTCTGGAAGCTGAAGCAGGAGAAGCACAAGTTTCAGGACAGCCTATATTACATACCCTATTTCAGAAAACCAGAAACCAGAAAAAAAAAAAAAAAAAAGGAAAAGGAAAAAGAAAAAGAAAAATGGCTACAGAGCTAAAGTATCAGATGTCAATGGCAGAATTAGAACACTCAGCCATCCATGTTTCAATAGCCTCTAAGGATGCCATCATACTGCAGGCACAAAGCTACAAGTAGTCAGCCTTGCACCTACACAGGGATATGGAAAGACAAGATGAAGTCTTACTGCTATCTTGATTTTAGAGCTAGAAAGACAGGAAACAGAAATGAAAGGAAAAGACAGCCATTTATATTTGATGGCTTTCAATTAATTCAAACAAGTGGCTACCTTGTTCTAGGCACTATGATAGACAGGGGGAAAAAAAATCTAGAAAGAAGTGAAATTTGAGATGCGCCTTGAATGACAGACAAGATTTAAATAGGAATGGAGGAGAACTGAGCACAAGCCAGAAGGCAGAAAAGAATAGTTAAGAAAATGAACACTAGTTGGCTGGGTATGGTGGTAAACTGCAATCCCAGCACTTGGGAAGCTGAGGCAGGAGGACCCGGAATTCCAGGCCAACCTGGGCTATGTAATGAGATTCTATCTCAAAAAAAACAAAAAAAACAAAAAAAAAAAACGACTAATTTGCTAAGTTCTTAAAATAATCACCACAATCTGGGAAAATTTTACTTGCAATTAACACTTTCTTCTCTTTGCTTCTTGATGCAAGTCCCTAAAACCACATAGGGATCAAACTCACCGAAACAACACAGTCAACAACAGGCTTCTTAAGAACATTTTCTGCTGTCTCCTTCAGTTTGGACAAAAGCATGGCAGTCACTTGCTCAGTGGTAAAATTCCGCTCTTCTTCCATATATGTCACCTGCAAGAAATCAACAAAAGGATCCAGATTATTCTAGTTCTTCATGTTCCAGTTCTAACAGCCTAAAATGCACACCACCTCATTATCAGTAGAATGTTATCTCAAGAAGGAATTAAAGACAGCTATTTTTGCAAGCAATATGAACTTGAAAGTCACATTTAGCTTTTTAACTTGCTTTCCAAATACGATACTCAGAGACATATGACCACAATGTAAAATAACAAAACTTGGGACAATTATCCGATCCACACTGCCCCTCCGTTAAAAGACTGGTACTGGAAACTACTTTGCCATCCTCTTACTGTATACGTTTTACTTTGTTTACTATTATTATTCATCTCCCTAATTAGGTTCCAACCTAATGTGAGAACATGGTTTTTATCTAATTTGTTCCAGTACCTAGAGGGTAACAAGAAATACATGTTGAACTAAATAAATAATAAATGATCAAAAGAAGTTTTTTTTTTTTTAAAAGGTTTCAAGATAAAGCCCTACCCTGCAATCTTGTTAAGAGTTGCAAACTCGCAGTGTTGAAAGACCACACAGGATAACCCATCCCACATTCCCTAATCCACAAAGTGCAATCCAAACCAGAAAATGCAGATTTCTTTTTTTCGCTGCTGCCCCAACTCAGCTTGAGTGCCACCTTCTCCTCACTCTGCAGTCCAATCATAAGTGACTGGTTTAACAGCTAACCTTATCTTAGCCAGGTGTGGTGGCAAATGCCTATAATCCCAGCAACTTGGGGGGCATAGGCAGGAGGACCATGAGTTAAAGGCCAGAGGCAGCCTGTGTAACTTAGACCCTGTCTCAAAATAAAAAGTAAAACATGGGCTAGGGGCTGCAGCTCAGTGGTAGAGTGCTTGCAAAAGCATGTGTGAGGCCCTGGGCTCAAGGCTCAACTCCCCAGTTCTTGGGGGCGGGAGGATCCAAGGGAACATTCCAATCATGAGCCCTGCCTACTAGCTATCTACTTAATCCCCACTCCCCTGCCTCTAGACTTGGACCTACTAGTTGCCTAGATCGTCTTCCTGGTTGCTCTCCTTTGGCTTCCTGCAATGCTTATAACACAATCTGCCAACATTCACCGATTTCTTAGCTGGAAGTAGTCCCCATTTCCTCACCTCTCTCTTCCCCTCTTCTCTCTCTCACACTCCAGTTCATCCCTTACTATGCCATTCAAACTCTTCAGATTATTGCCACAAGTATTGTAAGTGAACCCACTGATCATACTTCAGTTATCAGAATTTTTCATTTCTAAATTTGCCTGACTTCTCCTGGCACAAGTACCCTTATCATCATCTGTTGGCTTTTGAGCCTGTTCTTCAATTCTTATTTCCACAACTGGGGTTTCTCAAATACCAAATCTCTCTCTAAACTCACTTGCCTAGAAAGCTCACACACATTTTTAGATTCCTCTTACTACCTCTGAATAAAAGAAACAATAAGATATGTCTGCCTTACCTACCTTCCAGCCTCTTCTTTTGTGTGATCAGTTTACTGTTGCTTCACAAAAAGACTTCTCTAGATGTCCCAGAGATAAAATCCAAACTTACCTTCCCAGAAGAACAGCACCTCCCTCCAACCTAAGTTCTACTATCAAGAAAACAACTACATATCTGGATAATGACTTAAAAGTGTTAATTCTTTTGCCTGCTTTTTCACAGTTATTCCCTAAAATCACACTAGAAAGGCAACTGCCTAAGTGAGCAACACAAACAGCAACAAGAGTGTTAACTTTAAACCATCACATGCCCCAGGCCTCCTATGCACATTAACAGCACCAACAATGGCTCCCAAACAATATCCGGAGCATTCCAAAAATGTCCAACAGTCTTTACCAGAAAAAGTTTTTCTTCAACATTTTCATTACAATTTTTTTCAAAGAGGTACTGATATACAAAGCTAAAACTACTGCTTTTTTTTTTATCATAAAACATCATCTTGAGAACCTTACCTTTATACCCGTTAATCCAGTGGACAACTGTACAATATCATATGCAAGATTAGATTTTTCTGCCTCCACAAAAGGATCAGAGAATGCTCGCCCATGGAATCTCTTAAATCCTTGGACTGTGTTCTTTGCATTGGAAATTACCTAAGAGAAAGAATGGCAGATTGGACAAACTATTAGTCTTTTTCTTTCTTTTTTTTTTTTTTCATTTTCAACAGCCTCAACAGTTCAACAGTTAAGATAGAATCATTTTAACTTCACAAAATTTCCTTCTTGGATTCAATTTTCTTCAGACCTTGCTGAATGGTACCCACTACCATGTGAAGCGGTGAATGAATGAAGGACTTGCGTGGAGCTCTCAGTGGTGAGGCAGAAAGCAGAGTCTAGCTCTTCCTCCTCTGTGAAGTCAGGTTATTATACTAATAAGGTATTCCGTTCTTAAGATTTTTTTTTTTTTCGGTACTGGGCGTTGAACCCATGGCCTCGTACTTGCATGCTTTGCAAGTGCTAGACCACTGAGCTGCACTTCCAGCCCCCCCGCTTTTTTTTAAAAAACTTTTTGAGACAAGGTCTGGCTAAATTATGCAGACTGCCTCTGGTCTTGAACTTGAGATCCTCCTGCCTCTGCCTCTGCCTCTCGAGTCGCTGAGATTACAGGTGTGCACCACCAAACCCGGTGTTCTTAAGGTTTCTAATAAACATTTACATAAAATGATTATTAGCTTTTTAAAAATTATCCACAGTTTATGATTCAAAATATCCAGGAACAAATTCAGCAATGCACATCAATTTAAAAATTTCCAGTTAAAGAAACGTTTCGTGTGACTGGGGATGGAGCTCAGTAGTAGAGAGCTTGCCTAAGGTGCACAAGGCCCTATGTTCAATCCATAGCAAGCCATCCCCCTTCCAAAAAAACTCAAAAAACAAAAGCCTCCATAAAGGAAAAGGATATCGGGAGAGTATTATTTATAATTAAAGATGACTGGAAACACCCTAGGTATTCTTAGAAAATGGCAAAATAAATTATGTCATGTCCATACAATAAAATACCATACAATGGATAATATTTTTTAAGTGGGAAGACAAGCACTACATAGTATATATCTCACTTACGGGAGAAAACACATTTATGTGTTTACAAAGAGCACAGAAGGTTATTAACAGAGGGCTAGGGATGTAAATCAGTGGTAGTGTGTGTATTTAGTATGTATGAAGTCCTAGGTGCATTTCCCAGTACATAAAAAAAAAAGATACTAACAGTGATGTTTGGATAATAGTTGAATATAGGTGACTTCCAAATTTCTTATACTTTTATACCTCCATTTTTATAATTCCTCTTAATTAAACTATAACTTATGCAGGTGTGGGGAGAATATTAGCAAAGACATTCAAAAAATTCCAGAATGAACTCAGGTTCCTCCTCCCAATGCTGGAGATGTAAGAAGTCCTCACAGAAGATAGTACAGAGCTTCTCAGCATCAGCTATGTAAAGAAGCACACACAGAGGTCCTTTAGTAAAGTAAGTGAGGCTTCCAAAATCAGGCCATTTGATTGAGCAGGCTGCCAAAGAAAAACTCTGTATCACAGTAAGCACTTCAACCTAGACCTGGACAGTAAGTTTGCAACAGTAACTGTTCTCAGCAATAAAAGCAGGTTAACAAACAAAAAGAAGTTAACTAGAATTTTAGAAAGACATTTGTAAATAGCCCTAAATTTGCTATATAACCTTCCTAAAATACTTTGAACATTCTGAAGACTATAAAACAGAATGAACAGAATGAACATGTAATTGAAAATATAATTAAAAACCAACTGACAAATGCACTATTTTTTAGGCTTATAAATTTTAGGCAGTGTCTAAATTTTAGTCAAAAAGACTGAGTTATTCACTCTCTATGTGGCTCCAGACTGAACCACATAACAAGGTCAAACTTGCAACTCCTTAATTTTACAGATAACCCAGCTATTCAGGATTACAGAATTCTTTGGTTTCGCTGCTCTGGTTACTCAGAAACCAGTAAACATGTTGGACACCTGGTTTACAAAAAAAAAAAAAAACTAATGGAAAGCCAGGCATGGTGGCACAAGCCTGTAATCCTAGCTACCCAGGAGACTGAGGCAAGAGGATCACAAATTCAAGGCCAGCCTAAGCAATTTAGTGAGACTCTGTCTCAAAATTAATATAAAAAGGAGCTGGACATGCAGTGCAGCAGCTGAGTACTTGCATAGTATGCTCAAGGCCCTAGGTTCAATCCCTTGTGCCACACAGTCAGTCAGTCAGTACTCCCCCTCCTCTAGTGGCAAGCCCGTTAATATGCTTCCACAGGTATATTTTCCTTTCTTGAGAAACTTAAGTAACAAGATCAACAATGATCTTCAACATTAACAAGATGAAAAGCCCAACAAGACAGACTTTAAGTAGCATCTGAATACTAAAGATCAAGTAAGTTTTGCTTTAAAGAGAAGTGGGCAGGGATGGTGATACACACCTGTAATCCCAACACTCAGGAGACTGAGGAAGGAGACACTATTGAGTTTGAGGCCAACCTAGGCTACACTGCAAGACCTTGTCTCAAAAAAAAAGGAAGAAAAAGAATTGGGGCAAAAATACATATTAGCTGTTTGCATTAAACATATTATAACTGCTATTATATTCAAGAAATGAGTGGGGAAGTATTGTCTCCTCAAAGTTGTTTGCTGTTAGGTGCCATCGGGTTGACCCAATATACAACAGGCAAAACAGTATTGTTAGCGCTTCTCTGCTATACACAGGGTTTTCAATGGCTGACTGATTTTTGAGAGTGAGCTTCTGGGTCCTTCGCCCAAGCCTACAGCACCTGGTGTTCCCAGGCAGTCTCCCATCCAAGTACTAACCAGGCCCAACCTGCTTAGCTTCCGAGATCTGACGGGATCAGACACCACAATGGTACCACTATAGGCCTCCTCAAAGTAGAGTGGACCTTAATGACAGGAATGGAGTAATGCCCCTGGGACCTCCTTTTGCTGATGTGACACAACACAAAATGAGAAGAAACATAGTGGCTGCAACGCTGGGCACAAATATAAAAAGATTGTGTGCACAGCAGTGTTGGCTAGTGTTCTTTCTGTTGTACACAGGACTGCTATTTTAAAGCTATTTGTTTCACACTCAAGTACATGAAAACACAGACCAGGTATATCTCTGTCAGTATTAGACACTAGTTGCTGAACAAAAGGATGGACAAACCAAAGAAACAAATCATTTTAGGAAAAAAAACACTCTACCTGGCTTTTAGCTGCTGCTCCAATTGAACGATTCTTAGGACCAAAAGAAATGCAAGCCCTAGAAGATAAAACAAACATTTAAAAATCAAACTTATTGTAACACTACACCCAAAAGTTAAGATTTCTCAATCTCACCTAAAAAAGGATATATTTTAACAGTACACAACATGTCCATTATTTTGACCCTCCTATTGAGTAAAACCCCCATATTTATCAGCTGGTTATGCTATGGTGGCTTGCATGTTGCTGTGATGCTGAAAGATATGCCGCCACTATCTCAGACACCAGCATAGCCACCCATGGGGGACAAGTTGCAACTCATCTTCCAGACTAAGATAGGCTAGGGAAAAGGACCCAGCAGCCCACTCCTGAAACAATTAGCCACTTAAAAAACTTATGAATAGCAAAGAAGCATTGTCAAATACAGTGTTGGAAAATGAGCCCCTCAGACTGGAAGGCATTCAAGAAACAACTGGAAAAGAGTTGCCTCCTCAAACTAGAGTCAAACTTAATGACAAGAATGAAGTAAAGCCCCTGGGACCTCCTTTTGTTGATACAGCTCGACTCAAAATGATAAGAAACATAGTAGCTGCAACAATGGGTTCAAATATAAAAAGATGAGTATGGCAGCATTGGGTAGTTTTGTTCTGTTGCACATAGGATCACTATGAGTTGGATCCGACTTGATGGCACTTAGTAACAACAACATTGAATAAAACTGTCCATGGAATGGGGTGCCTCTTAGAATGCTGAGTCCTATCATTTCAGTTAGAGCACACATCTGATGTGATAACCACCTATCTCGACTACTGCAGAGAGAGGTAGATAAGCCAGTCCCCACCATACTATTTCTTCAAGTCCCATATTTGAAATTCCAGTATGGGACAATGTGCACGTTAACATGATCAATTAAACATCTTCTTGTTTTTAAGACAGCTCATAACTGCACCAAGAATATATAGTATAGTCTGTTGTTACATGCCATTAAGTCGGGTGGAATCATAGCAACCCTCATGGGGTTTTCAATGGCTGATTATCTCAGGATTGCTTCAGTTGTGGATTGCCACATCCTTCTCCCATTTTTGCAGTGCTGGGAATCCAACCTGGGTCCTCAGAATGTGGACCAGCAGTCTACCAACTGAGCTAAACCACAGCCCATAGTACAGTCTACAAACTTTAAAAACAATACTTGCACTGCTACATATAAGTAATTTTTCTAGAACTAGCTTCCATGGAACTCAAGCATGACAAGAAACTTCACTCTCACTTCTGAACATTCTTCCAAATCACCAATTCATACACATTGGTTTGATCTATTTGCTGCTCCTTTTAGGAGCCCAAACTGAAACCTGCTTGAAGGTAAAAACACTGTGTTTAAGCATAAAAAGTGAGCTGCACTGGTATTGATGCTTTTGTTATCATGCCTTCTGTTTTTCATTCTAATCCCTCTAGAACCACACCCTGTATTGCATTCACTCTCATGTTGCTTCCATTTCCAAAGGTGCTTTCTGCTAACCTAAAAATTTATGACCAAATTTGCCCATTTTACCCACCTCCAAACAAAATTCTGAGATGAAACCCTTCCCAGAGCCATTTACTTCCCAAGTTGGTAAGCTTTCTCCTCTTCCTATTTTAATAATAATCACTTTTACCAATAGCTTTGTGTCACATCCCATTTAGTCATCTCATCCCCATGTCACAGATGAAACCGAGTCCAAAAAGGTATTAACAAGTAAATCCTTCTAGAGACATACAACCTGAAAGCAATGAGAAGACTGTAGACCATGTCTTCATATTTTACACTCCAGCTCTGACACCTCTCTATCCTCCCTGAACCCTTACTTCTTCCAATCTGGTAGAATGAATTAGAATGAAAAGCCCTGGAGCCTTAATACTTTGGTCTCACTCTTTTGAGACAGGTCTCACTATGTGGCCCAGGCTGGCCTGAAACTCACCACCCTCCCGCCTCAGCCTCCTCAGTGCTGTGATTACAGGCATGTGCCACCAGGCCCAGCCTTGGTCCCAATCTAAGTACATTAAATTATCTATCAAATTAGAATTGTTTTGACTTAAACTCACCAGCCCTGTGCAAAACTGGCAGAATTCTGGGTCTCTGGCCCTTTCTAACTAATGGGCTAAAAAACTAGTAAGCTAGTCTTCCTAAGTTGCAGGAATCTGTGCACTGGTTCACTGTATAAATGGCGGGGGAGGGCATTATAGCATAGCCTGAAATCTCATGAGACTTTCTCTGACCTAAGCAATTTGGGCCTAGAAAGTGCTTGGAGTAGCCCCTCAAAGCACAGTTCAGCCTTTCTGCAAATGTCTTCAAATACTAAAATGAATAAAATATCCTAAGCATCACTTAAGTCTCTCCAGTGCAGCTCATACTGTCCTTTAGGAAAATGTCCAAAGCAATCTTACCCTCTCCATTCCCACTCCAAATAGGCTGCCTAGCCAAAGTACAATCATTGGCAAACCTACATCTTTCTGCAGGCTAGAGTTTAGCTCAACTGGCAGAGTGCTGCTCTGCACTCTGAGGACCCAAGTTTGATCCCCAGCACTACAAAAACAGGAGAAGTAAGTGGCATGCCACTCCTGAAGCAATCCTGAAACAATCAGCCACTGAAAACCCTAGGAGGGTAGCTATGACTTGGACCCTGACTGACTGGCACCTAACAGCAGCATCTTTCTGCAAGCCACCACATCTGAATTTCCAAGGTGTATCCCACCAAGACCTCAATCCCAAAATAAGTCATTGTTACTCATCTGCCACATTTCTTGCAGCCCTTTTTTCAAAAATTCATCTCAAAACTATTTCTAGCACGAAGAATAAAAGACATTAATGCTTCCAACTTTGGGGGCTGGGATTTAGCTCAGTTGGTAGAGCACAGCTCTGCAGTCTCTGAGGTCCCAAGTTCGATTCCCAGCACTGCAAAATGAGAGAAGGACGTGGCAACCCACTCCCAAGGCAATCCCAAAACAGTCAGCCATTGAAAACCCTATGAGTGTCGTTATGAGTCGGACATGACTCAAGGGCACCTAACAACATCCCACCAAGGCCTCAATCCCAACATAAGTCATGGTTACTCATCTACCACATTTCTTGCAGCCCTTTTTCCAAAAACTCATCTCAAAACTATTACTAGCACCAAGAATAAAAGACATTAATGCTTCCAACTTTCCTGTTCTTCTTACTGAACAGTTAATTCCCTGTTCAACAACAACAAAAAACTCTGAAGCTGTTTTGTGTCTAATTACCTTCCAAACAAAACAATACCAACAAAGCCCCACTCCCTTAATATGGAACCTAACCCCATTTTCCAACCGCATCTTACCCACACAGTGCCCTAACACATGAATAATGTCTCTCAATCTTCCTGCTTTGCTAAAACTCCTCTGCCACTGGAAATACCCTGGTCCTTTGAGTATTCTACAGGTACAGCATCTACTCTATAAAGTCTTCCCAACTCACCCCCTCCTCAAGTAAAAATTAATCTTTTTTTTTTTTTTGCGGTACTGGGGGTTGAACCCAGGGCCCCAGGCTTGCATGCTTTGCAAGTGCTGTACCACTGAGCTGCACCCTCAGCCCATTTTGTTACTTTTTGAGACAGGGTCTCCCTAAATTACACAGACTGCCTCTGGTCTTGAACTTGTGATCCTCCTGCCTCTGCCTCCCAAGGTGCTGGGAATACACGCATGCATCACAGTGCCCAGCTACCATTTCTATCTTCTAAATCTATTGGACCTGGCTTAGTTTCTACTCATAACTGACCGCAAAGTGAATTATGATTATTAACATATTTGCTCACCATTCTAAAATATTGTTTTATAAACCACAGGTTATAATTTATGAATGGGTCTATAAAGCAACTGGGGAGTTAAGACAGAGGGCATTAACAACAATTTCAACTCCAGCATGTATTACCATGTAAAAGTATATATATAATTTAATGAAGCTTTGTGTCTGTTGATGTGCATATCACAATACAAAATTACTAATTTCATAAGATATGGTGTTATTAAGTTATAGACAAATGCTACCCAATCAAGTAGCCACTAGCCACATGTGACTCTTTAAATTTTATTTATTTAACTCTAAATAAAATGAAAAAATATAAACCTCAGTTCTACAGTCCCATTGTCCGCATTTCAAGAGCTCAATACATAAGTGTGGCTTGTGGCTACTGTTTTGGACAATACAGACATACAGTATTTCTGTCCTCACAGATTGTCCTACTGGGCAGATGTTCCTTCCTTATTGCACTAAACACCTACAATCAGAAGTGTTTCACATATCTCAAAAAGCCAAATTAATGTCTGTCTCAGTTCAAGTTATTCAATCTCCCTTTATCTTTTTTTTTTTTTTTTTTTGGTGGTACTAAGGGTTGAACCCAGGGCCTTATTCGTGCTTTGCTTGTGCTTTGCCACCCAGTTGAACCCCACAGCCCTGTTTTTTTATTTTGAGACAAGGTCTTGCTAAGTTACACAGGCTGCCTCTGGCCTCAAACTTCCACTCCTCCTACCTCCACCTCCCGAGTCACTGGGATTACAGGCCTGTGCCACAGTGCCCAGCTTCAACCTCCTTTTTTTGGTCCATGGATAAACACAATGCAAATAGTTCTCAATTTCTTACAAAGCAATCAAATGTCACCAATGGAACGTCAATTTTTATCAAATATAGAAATTAAACCTCAAACAAGTCCAAACTCTTGCAGTGCGAATATTTCTCTCCTTACCACATCATATAAAAGCAGCAATATAATATTGCTACATTAATTCTTACATTCCAGAAAACCTCCATAAGTCAACTATTGCACTAGACAATGAAATCCATAGCTTTTCCACTCTGCCATCAACTTGGTTGATTTGAACAAATGTGTAGTAAAAAAGACCTCAGGCTTTAGAGTCAGACAGTGTGGGCTGCCTTTCCAGCTGCATGACTCCTGTTGTTTGGTGCAAAGATTCAATTTTCCAGTCTCTGAAATGTGCGAAAATACAGCCACATCTTACAGCACTCTTACAGATTACAGTAAATTTGACAATCCACTTTTACAGAGTTTATTTCACAGACTGGCAAACCATAGATAGTCAATTATGGGAGAAGAATGTGGCAATCTACTCCCAAAGCAATCCCGAAACAATCAGCTATTGAAAACCCTATTAATAGGGTCACTATGAGTCGGACTTGCTCAATGGCACCTACCAACCAACCAAGAACTCCAAGAAGCTCTGGGCTAGGTTTCATACAAAAATATACCAACTAGTTTGCTCTGAAAGTTACTTACCTTCTCAAGTTGTCCACTAAAATCTAGACATTCATCTTTAAAATCATCTATTAAGGCCAGGTGCAGTGGCCCACATTTATAATCCCAGCAACTTGGGAGGCAGAGGCACAAATTAAAGGCCAGAGGCAGCCTGCATAACTTAGTGATACCAGCTCAAAATAAAAAGTAAAAAATCGCTAAGGGTACAGCTCAGTGGTAGAACACTTGCAAAGCATGCATGAGGCCTGGGTTCAACTCCCAGTACCCCCAAAATAAATTGACTAATTAATTAATTTATTTATTGACTGGGATTTTTTTAAAATCCTACTTCCATTAAGAAAAAGAAACTGTATGGCCGGGCGTGGTGGCGCACGCCTGTAATCCCAGCGGTTCGGGAGGCGGAGGCGGGAGGATCGCAAGTTCGAGACCAGAGGCAGTCTGCGTAACTTAGCGAGACCCTGTCTCAAGAATTAAAAAAAAAAATGGGCTGAGGTGCAGCTCAGTGGTCCAGCACTTGCAGAGCATGCAGGCGTGAGGCCCTGGGTTCAACCCCCAGTACCGCAAAAAAAAAAAAAAAAAAAAAAAAAAAAAAAAAAAAAAAAAAAAAAAAAAAAAAAAAAAAAAAAAAAAAAAAAAAAAAAAAAAAAAAAAAAAAAAAAA
>VMDO01020044.1:0-38356 GCA_007922755.1 Pedetes capensis | reverse complement strand
AGTGGTGCCATCTACATAACGCAGGTTGTTAATGAGTCTTCCTCCAATCCTGATGCCGCGTTCTTCCTCATAAAGTCCAGCTTCTTGGATTATTTGCTCAGCATATAAATTGAAGAGATAGGGTGAAAGTATACAGCCCTGATGCACACCTTTCTCAACTTTAAACCAGGCAGTGTTTCTTTGTTCTATTCGAACAACTACCTCTTGGTTCACGTACAGATTCCTCATGAGTACAATTAGGTGTTCTGGTATTCCCATTTTCCAAAGTGTTATCCATAATTTGTTATGATTCACACAGTCAAATGCCTTTGCATGGTCAATAAAACATAGATAGACATCTTTCTGATAATCTCTGCTTTTGGCTAATATCCACCTGACATCAGCAATGATGTCCCTGGTTCCCGCCCTCTTCTGAATCCGGCTTGATTTTCAGGTAATTCCGTGTCTATGTACTACTGCAGTCGCTTCTGAATGATCTTTAGTAGAATTTTGCTGGTGTGCGATATTAATGATATTGTCCGATAGTTTGCACATTCAGTTGGATCCCCTTTTTTGGGAATAGGCACAAATATGGATCTCTTCCAGTCAGTTGGCCAAGTAGCTGTTTTCCAAACCTGTTGGCATAAACATGTGAACACCTCCAGTGCTGCATCTTTTTGTTGAAACATCTCTATTGGTATCCCATCAATTCCTGGAGCCTTGTGTTTCGCTAGTTCTTCCAAGGCGGCTTCCACTTCATCCTTCAACACCATTGTTTCCTCTTCATATGCAACCTCTTGGAATGATTGGTCATCGACCAATTCTTTCTTGTATAATGACTCTGTGATTTCTTTCCATCTTCTTTTGATGTTTCCTGCATCATTTAATATTTTCCCTGTAGAATCTTTCATTACTGCTACTCGAGGCTTGAATTTTTTCTTCACTTCCTTAAGCTTGAGAAACACAGAGCGTGTTCTTCCCTTTTGGTTTTCTGCCTCCAGCTCCTTGCACATGTCATTATAATATTTGTTTTTGTCTTCTCCAGCTGCCTTCTGAAATCTTCTGTTTAGTTCCTTAACTTCATCATGTCTTCCTTTTGCTTTAGCTGCTCCACGTTCAAGGGCAAGGTCCGGTGTCTCTTTTGACATGTAATTTGGTCTTTTCTTTTTTTCTTGTCTTTTTAAGAACTTTTTGCTTCCTTCTTGAATGATATCTTTGATGTCATGCCACAACTCTTCTGGTCTCCTATCATTTGTGACTAATGCATTAAACCTATTTTTGAGGTGGTCTCTGAACTCAGGTGGGATATACTCAAGGTCATACCGTGACTCTCCTATACTTGTTCTAATTCTCTTCAGCTTCAGTTTGAACTTGCATATGAGAAGTTGATGGTCTCATCCACAGTCAGCACCTGGTCTTGTTTTGACATTTTGTACAGAGCTTTTCCATCGTCTCTTTCCACGTATGTAGTCAATTTGATTCCTGTATGTTCCATCTGGTGAAGTCCATGTGTATAGTCTCTGTTTATGATGTTGAAATAATGTATTTGCAATGAAAAGGTCATTGGTCTGACAAAATTCTATCATCCGATCTCCAGCTTCATTTCTGTCACCAAGACCATATTTTCCAACTACTGAGCCTTCTTGTTTCCTACCTTTGCATTCCAGTCACCATTGATTATCAGTATGTCTTGATTGCATGTTTGATCTATTTCAGATTGCAGAAGCTGATAGAAGCCTTCCCTTTCATCATTTGTGGCCTTAGTGGTGGGTGCATAAATTTGAATAATAGTCATATTAACTGGCCTTTCTTGTAGGCATATGGATATTATTCTATCACTGACAACATTGCACATGTTAGGAAGGATCAATCCCTGGAGAAAGAGGACATCATGTTTGGGAAAGTGGCAAGTCAACAACAAAAAAAAGGAAAGCCCTCAACTAGATGTATCGACACAGTGTCTACAACAATGGACTTAAACATGAAAAAGATGGTATGCATGCAGTGCTGGGGAGTGTTTTGTTCTGTTGTACATAGGGTTGTTATGAGTCGGACCTGACTGGATGGCACTCAATAACAAGAACAATTTACCAGGCTCCTGTAACAAAAGCCTTCAGACCAATATCACATCACTGTCCCTTTTCCATCCTGTTTTAACACTTGAAACACAGGTGGAGGGGAGAGACAGGAAGCAAGTAACCTAAGGCAGTGAAACATAAGGTGTCTCTGCACCTGTACACTAAACACCATAAGCCTGTACTTACATGCCCTTGGATAAAGAAACATTCTGACCATCAGGCTGTATAGTTATTTCTGGGTAGGTTTTAATTTGGATTAAACTGGGAAAACATTACAATTGCATTGAAAGTCTGAATTATAGGATTTTTAATTGAAAAACAGTTTGAATATTTTCTCACACTGGTATCTACCTTTAATAGCCAAGTACATGTCTTATCTGGTTTCCTTTATAGAAACCTGTTATTATTAGCACAGTAATTAATTTATGTAAATCAATATTAAAATACTCATGGGTGTACACAGAAGGAATTTAAATATGATTTACAGCATTTATTTACTTAAAACGAAACAAATCAAGTTCAGTTGAGACTTGACAGAGTGAATACAGGCAACAAGTGAAAAGTCATAAAGGGATATATTGTGACTAAACTTTATTCCCCCTGAAAGATAGACCACGTTGATTTAATCTCTCTAAACCAGTTTCTGTCTGATATGCCATGACAAAAAAGAATGAATGAATGAAAGAGAGAAAGAAAGGGAGGGAAGGAGGGAAGAAGGGAGGGAGAGAAAAAGGAAGGAAGGAAGATAAGAAGGTCACCGAGGTGGCATCTCAATTAGAAATAGACTGCATAACCCTCCTGCAGGACAGGGTTAGTGGCTGGGACCTAGGTTGGTGGCTTTAGCTATAATGCTAGTAGTGCTTTTTCTAGGAACTTCTCTTCTCTTATTGGGAGAAGGACCTGGCAATCCACTCCCAAGGAAATTCCGAAGCACTCAGCCATTGAAAACCCTATGAGGGTCGCTATGAGTCGGATACTGACTCCAAGGCCCCTAACACCAACAACAACTCTTCACTTACAGCCCATCTGAATGTGTACAATCACACGGTGTTCAGGTATTAACCCCGCATAATCCAAAGTCTCCAGAAAGCATACTTCTGCTGGGAAATCTTCAATTAATTAGCAAGAGTGTACTACCTTGCCTCTGGGGAAAAACCCTTATTTAAATCTATCTTTTTTTCATTAAGATAATAAGGGTATTATTTTATTATAAAGGCTTTTTCAGCCTTACAAAATTATTTACTTTGGGCATCTATGAAGAGTGATTAACTATTAAATTGGTTTGGAGGTCAAAAAGAACTTGATAGAATGTGAAATGAGGAACAGAAATAACAGATTTTTTAAAAAGCAACTGTTATGTAAATCAGTGGGAAATGTGAGGCATGCATAATCCTTTCCATGTCACTAATGCCCACATGCAACTATTAAATGACAAAAGCCACATTTAACTTACTTTGAGTGGTGGCCACCACTAAACGGACCAAAATGCAAAGATGCCAAAATTCAGTTTCCAACTTTTGAAACACCTATTATCCAACCATAAATGCTTTCCAATCAATGAACTCTCCTTACATGAAGAACCTGAGATCTCTGAAAATGTTCATTAATGTCTGCTCATATCACTGAGGTGTCTCTGTTTTCCCTCTAGTCATGAATCAAATGAAGACAGAAAATTTTTTCCCATCATGTCCCCTGAATAGAAGATTCACATACCTCCACCTTTATTAAACAAAAGAATATCAAAATTATGGCTCACAGAGTAAAATAACACAAACATGTTTTGATTTAAAATCAGTATGTGTCAGGATCCAACTCTTAGTTCTATACTCAGTCCTTGGGCAAGTTATTTAAGCTCATTAAGTCTTAGTTTCCTCATTTATAAAATAAAATGATAATGTCTATCTTACAGGACAGTAGAAACTAAACAATATGTGCAAGAGCTCCTAGAATAATGCAGTGCTGGGGATAGAACTCGGGTCCTCAGAGAGTGTGGAGCAGCACTCTACCCACTGAGCTAAACCCCAGCAATAAATATTAGTAGCATCAGATATTTGTGAACTGGGTTTGGTAGTGTGCCAAGGCTGAGGCAGAAGGATCACTTGAGCCCAGGAGTTTCAGCCCAGCTAGGACAACACAATGAGATCCCTCCTGCCAACAAAACAAAAAAATATGACTGGGGGTATAGCTCAGTGGTAAAGTAAATACTTAGCATGTGCAAGGTCTTGGGTTCAATCTCCAGCACGCACACAAAAATGGCTTCTTGAAAATTTCTGCTTTGTTTGAATATTCTCCTCCTCAAATCACCATTTTAAACACTGTTGCTGTTAGGTGCCTTTAAGTAGGGTCTAAGACCCTATGTACAACAGAACGAAACATTCTCCAACACTGTGCCATGCCCGGCACTGTTGTCAGTGCTTCTCTGCTGTTCATAGGGTTTTTGATGTCAGATTGTTTTAAGGATTGTTTCAGGACTGGGCTGCCAGGTCCTTCTCCCATTTTTGCAGTGCTGGGGATGGAACCCAGGGTCTCAGAGAGTGCAGAGCAAGTGCTCTACCAACTGAGCTAAATCCCAGCCCTATTTTAAACATGGGCTGGGATTTAGCTCAGTGGGTAGAGTGCTACGCTGCAGTCTCTGAGGCCCTGAGTTCAATTCCAGCACCGCAAAAATGGGAGAAGGGCCTGGCAATACACTCCCAATGTAACCCGGAAACAGTCAGCCATTGAAAACCCTATGAGGGTCGCTGAGTCGGATACCGACTTGATGGCACCTAACAACAATCTTAAACATAAGAACCAAATAACTTACAATACACTGCCAGACAGCTGTGTGCAGCCCTCCTTCCTGATAGGGTAACAGTATCTTTTATAACATGAGAGAAAAGGTCAAAGATGTAAGTAAACCTGAATCTTTGCTGCAACTAAGATCACTTGAGTTTTCTAAATCTTCTTGGCTTTTTCTATAATGTTTCCACACCAGCACAAGAAAGTGGAAGAGTAGGGTTTTGAAGTTCCAGGTTGGAAATGGTTTTGCAATTCCCTTTTTCTGTGGTGGTAGAAAGTCAACAAGTCTTGCTGGGCTATCGTTTCTTCAATGAGTGAAGTAGCTAATTTGAATGATTTGTAACAACTCCTTTAGTTCTAAAATTTCATGAGACTATGAGCATATTTAACCTAAAACCATTAAAAGATATATCTGACGTTAAAAGATATACCTGAGGTGGGAGAGTCACAGGCTCAAGGCTACCCTGGGCTATATAGTAAAACCCTGCCTCAAAAAACAAATGAACAAAGACATACTTGAATTTCTACATTTTTCAAACCACTTCATTGCAAAAAAAAAAAAGGCCCCTATTTAAATTTCCTTACCCACAAATTTCTAAAAGACCAAGATTTCAGAAACTGTTGCCATCAAATAAATGATACCAGGATTTGTAAAAAATGTTATCTATCACTCCCTTCCTCATCCCTCCCACAATCTAACCAGGGCTGGTAAAATGGATTGTACTTTAGCTTCCTCATATAAAGCTATAGAAAGAAAAACTGTGGTGGATAAGCTACTCAATTTAGATTGAAATCTCTCTTTACTTCTGACTGCTTTGTACAGCCCCAAACCAATAGAACAAAGCAGGGAAAGGGTACAAATTATTCCTTCTTTATACATTATATCTGCTTTCCTGGACTTGAAATTACAGTTGCCAATTCAAAATTGAAATTACTTTTCAGATTTAGAAAATCACACACACACACACAAAAACGAAGCTATCTTAGGTTTATTGTAAACCAAACTTATGCTTTAATTTATGTTTCAAATGATATGCCAAAGAATTTCTACTGATACAAACATTATCAAGAGGCTGACTTTGAAAATAAATGATCTAAGTAAAACATACGAAGTTTTTAACTGAATCCACATGAGCTAAAAGAACAAGCAGGTACACCATTTCAAACATAAAAAGACTAAATGTGGTTTTTATTTTTATCTAAACATCAGGGGAAACTGATTTTCTTTGTTCAGTGTTTATTATTTCACCTTTCCTGCAGCCAGAAACCAAAATACTTTGATAAATGGGAGAGTTTAGTAAACAAAGTCTTGAAGATTAGGGTTCAGACCACTAATCCAGTTGCATTACTTTCATCATTCATTTTCAAGAAATCACTTTACTGATATGACTCAATTTCTTTACATATAAAAGGGTATGTTGTTGTTAGGTGCCCTTGAGTCGGTATCCGACTCATAGCGACCCTCTGTACAACAGGGGAAACACTATTGTCAGTGCTTCTCTGCTGTTCATAGGGTTTTCAACGGCAGGTTGATTTTTGGGAGGGGGTTGCCAGGTCCTTCTCCCAAGCCTATAGCATCTGGTGTTCCCAGGCGGTCTCCCATCCAGGTACTAACCAGGCCCAACCCTGCTTAGCTTCTGAGATCTGACGGGATCAGATGCCACAGGGCTACAGCTGCAGGCCCCATAAAAGGGTATAATAACACCTAATACAATCTTACTCCCGCTCACTCTTATGTGAAATCAAAAGGGATCTATAACATAAGCAAACAAAAAAGGGTGAGAAGTCTAGGAAAAAGAATGGCAGGAGAAAGGTGTTCTTCCTGGAAATATCAGAGTACTCCACTCACAGTCTACTTGACCATCCCTATTTTTAAATTCTTTGTTTCATTTCATTTTAAAATTTTCTTTCATTTTATTTGCAGAACTGGGAGGTCAAACACAGAGCTGCAACCCCAGACCCTTTTTTTATTTTGAGATAGGGTTTCACTAAATTGCACAGGCTGCCCCTGGCCTCGAATCTGCAATCCTCCTGCCTCAGCCTCCTGAATCACTGGATACAGGTGTGTGCCTCGGTGCCCATCTTGATTATCCCTACTTTTATAGTACCAATGATAGATTACCTTTGCCCAATGTCAAAACTACTTATAAATATTTTTCCTATGGAGATACATAAACACAACTATCAGAGACAGACTAAACCATCAAAGTAGTTTTTCCATACCACCCAGAAGAAACTAGGCAAAAAAATTTTTGGAGGGGTGCGAGGGAGGAGGACAGGGTCTCCCTACGTAGCTCAGGCTAGCCCTGAACTCAATTTATGATCTTCCTGCCTCACCCTCCCTAGTACTGGGATTACAGGTTTGTACCACTATGCTTGGCTTTGAATTTAACTTGTAAACTCAGTATTCTTAAACAGTAAGTACTTCTTTGTGGCTTCCCACAGTGAAAACATGTTATAATGCAAAATGCTCTCTGTACCCAATGTTGTTTCAAAAAATATTAAAGCCAGGTGTGGGGGCACATGCCAGTAATTTTAGCCTCAGGAAGCTGAGGCAGGAGGATTGCAAGTTCTAGGCAGGCCTAAACTACATAGTGGGACTCTGTCTCAAAAGCAAAACAAAAAAAGTATTATAATACAAACACATCATGCTTTTCTTTTTTAATCCACAAGGGCCTTCTCTAAATACCAGATTCACCTATGTAACCCCAGAAAAAGATAATGGACTTAAAAGCAATGTCTGGAAAAACATGGAAAGCTTACAAAGTAATATACAAGCACAGGCATCACTTATGAATACCTGAAATGTAAACATATTCATCCCTCTCATAAACAGAATCCTGGATCTGGAATTCCCCCAAAACACCTGGAGGATCCTCCAGCCAAAATTCATCTTTCCTGTCTCTTCATCCTGTTCCTTTCCATATTAATGTTTCTCTCCTCAACACACTAATCTAATAAAGGTTCTATTTTTCATAAAATTAGAAGTAATTACACCAGTCAGGCAGAAACTGCTTTGCAAAATGGGTGTCTGATTTGTTACCTGGGAAATTGTTCCCAAGCTGAACTTCTTTGGGGAAGGGCAGATGTGGGGAAGGTGACCAGGAGACCCCTCTTTCTTTTGCTAAGCATTTGTAATTCTTGTAAGAACTGATTAGTCTGTGAATGGATTAAAACTACTATGATGTTTGAAACTTAGAATTCATTTCTGCAATAGTAAAACAGAGTAAGTGTTAGGTTCCTAGCCTAATATAAGAGAAATGCAAAGGAAAGTGATAGGAAATGAGACTGTGGCTATATTTAAATAGAGAAATAAAATAAACAGTTTTTGTAAATCTTCAATAATGGTATATTCAAGGAGGAAAAGGTTATTGTGCCATTATTAATTAATAAACCCAATAAAGGTAGCATTATTATTTTTAGAGCTGATCAGCTTTCCACTGTTAGGTTTTTATTAAGTCTTAGAATTGTAAAAACCTTATAAATTAACCATCAAACAAACATATTCGTAGCCCTAAAAACAATAATACTTCTGCCCTCAAATGTGCAAATTTCATCTGTCTCAAAACAATGTTTTGTTGCTAATCAGGACAGAAGATGTGTATACACACACACTTATTCTTCTATCTCTCACTTGAAAATATGCCTCTAAAAGTGAGTCAGGTAGGGTGGTATACTTGGGAGGCTGACACAAGAGGATCTTGGGTTTGAGGCAAACTGGGCTACACAGTAAGACCTGTCTCACACAAACAAACAAAAAATGTAAAAAGTTACACTCTATTACACAAAAGCGTATGTTCGATAAAATATCATTTATCTGCTTTGGTTAAGAAATAAGACCAATGCAGGATAGCTAGATTTAACTAATTCCTAATAACTAATTTAACTAATTCCTAATGTAATTTAACTAATCCCTAATACTCATTTAGAGGAAACAAAGAAAAACTTTATTGCTGAGAAATGAAGCTGAATGCTTCTAGCTTCCGTGTCAAACGTAGGTTAAGTATGTAAACAAACCGATTTGCCAAAACTGTATGGTTATGATTCTAACACAAGAAACACAAAGTTACAGAGGCACACAAATTTTTGATATTTCCTGAGCTAATGCTGAAAATAACTCACAGGAAAGAGCTGTTGTTCTAGCTGTACATAATCTTATCTGTGCCATGACAACATGGAAATGCTCATTAGGGCTATTAATTGATCCTTTAATCATGATATGCAAATCCAACAATACCACCAGATGGTAAATGCAACCAGAAGGGAGACATTTGTTAGACCAGGTCTGCTGATTTACAATATGAATGCCAAAACAAGATTTGACAAAACTTGTAAGATCACTGGGCAGCACTTTAATCCAAGTCTCATATTTAACATGGGGAGAAATAAGCAAAAAAGTTGATGATTCACATTCATCCGAGATGAGGGCATATAGATCAATGAAAAAGAAATAATTTTGAGGTTTATTTGACTTATTTTGAATTGTTTCTCAAACAACAAAAGATAAATGCAAACCTGTCAAGGGACAGGGGCTTCTGGACACAGTTTCAAGGACCAGCAATTCACATTTCTGATTCCACTTCCTTTCTTCTCAGTTGTGTAAGTGGGCAATCTGTCCCCAACCCCCACACCAATGAAGTGCTCTTTCCACAGTTAAAAAACAACCTCCTGGATGCTGAAACTAATCCTGTCCATTTAAAAAAACCTTGGTTCAAGTGTCACCACCTCTCTAAGGCTGTCTTTAGTACCCTGCTAGAGATACAACTCACACAAGTACAACTCAGACAAAGCTTGGATTTTTAAAACTATGTGCTGTAATTGTCTACTGTCTTGCTGGGCATTAGTTCCTTGGGAGCAAATACTCTTTCTCACTCTTGAATGCACAGTGCTTGACACATACAGGGTCAACATCTATGGAATAAATAAATTTAGGGTATGCTAGGTGACCTAGGAAAACCAAATTGCTGTGCTTTTTCTTTGAAGTGCTTATCATAAGAACAAACCAAAATAACACAGGAAGAACCTGGAATGTTTCCAGGGAAAATTTTCTTTAAAGAATCAAGAAACCAGGCCTTGATTTCAGAAGGAAAATTCCAACATTTGGATTTGGGCACTATCCTTTTGTTGATGTGTCACTGGCTCTTTAACATCAATGGCTCATATTTTATGAATTTCCTTATGAAAATCAAACGTTTTGAAAAGTAGTAGTAATTGAAAACTTGTCACCTGCACAATAGTGAAATACAAATGTTTTTTGTCTGCTAGTTCAGATTTACATTTCAGATTTACATTTGGGGGAAGTGGTCTCATAACCATACACCCAAAATACTAGAATATTCCAGAACGATTCACAATCTGACTGCCAGTGAAATTGCTTTTGAGATTCAAAAGCAGTGAGCAAATGGTGACTTATCTGGGAATACCTATGGCTTGTTTCTGTGGCCATGGGAAATCCCCTTCCACCCTCCTTCACCTTCAGATTTGGCTGCTCATCTTTCCCACTTTGGGACTTTCCAATGCCTCTCCACACCCCATCCTCCAATCTCCCTCAGTTTCTTCTACTCCCTCTTTCTTGGAGTCAGAAAAGCAGAACCATGCAGTCAGCAAAGGAGAAAGGGTGTGCGTGTGTGTGTGTGTGTGTGTGTGTGTGTGTGTGTGTGTGTGTGTGTGTGTGGCTGCGGTAATGGTGGGGGTGGGAAGGATAGGAATTATGAAAGAAAAGGAGGTAAAGAAATCGTTTGCATACTAACTTCCAACAACCCCACCCTTCCTGTCTCCTTATCACTCCCAGTGCTTTAACAGTCTTCCTCACAGCAAGCCCAGCCCCCAATTTCCTTATTCTTCTTTAGTCACCTCAGCCTTGCACAAACCCTACTGAGTCAGCCCTGTGGATTTGCTCCTCAGAGATCCCAGGTGCTCATCTCTACCCTGACCAGTCTCAGCCCCAGTTTGTATTACATAGGAGCACAAAGAAGGATCTAGAAAATTCACCTGGTGGCAGAGAGGGGAGACCCAGACAGCAAAGGTTAATATAATTTGGGGGTTAAACTGGGACCTTTACCTTCAATTCCAAAACTGTTCATTTAGGAAATAAAACTGAGTTCCAAATTGTCATAAACTTTTAGACCACACCCTTTTTAGAATTGTAGACTTGTTGTTAGGTGCTGTGGAGTCCGACTCATAGGGACCCTATGTACAACAGAACGAAATACTCTCTGGCACTGTGCCATGCCCAGCACTATGTCAGTGCTTCTCTGTTATTCATAGGGTTATCTGTTGCTGTTTTTGGGATCGCTTTGGGAAAGGACTGTCCTGTCCTTCTCCCATATTGAGATGCTGGGGATAGAACTCAGGGCCTCCAAGAGCACAGAGCAGCACTCCACCAACTGAGCTAAACCCTAGCCCCAGAACTGAAGACTACCTATCATTATTTCCTGATAAATGACAAATATGTTGTTATACATTTGCAAATGTTCAAATGTTGGATTTATGAAACATCTATATTCTAAAGAAGGCGACCATACAGGCCACCCCAAGCTTGCCAAATGTCTGTTTAGTTACCCAAAATTTGAGTGGTTAAATACACAAGACTCTAAAGCTAGTGATTTCTTTGACCCAGTGCCCTGGGGAAGACTTCGACTCTCTTCCCTGAGGGCTGAGACATTGTTAAGACACTCTTCCATGACTCTAGCAGAGTCCTCTCACAGTCCTCTCTCATTTGTTCTTATCAATTTAGAAACCCAGGCAGGATGTTGAGTTTGAATTAATTATCTCAAAGTACAAGTCTAAATCTTTAACAAAGACCACTCAGGACTTCTACTTGGATCCTCTCAGTTCACCTGAAACGTATGCCCCGTTTCTTGTTTACTTTATTTTGGGCTGTCCTGGTATCTTCATCATGAAGGCCTGCATTTTATTTTCTCTGACTTTTCAATGTTGTTTACAGAAAGAACATCCTCCCAGGCAACACTGTGGGCCCGATTCTATGACTGAGGATTGGATTCAGCTGGCACATTTTATGTGTCTCAAAGCTTATTTACAGCTCCCTGCTCTAGGCCTATACAAAAATCTCTGTGGAAGGCAAAATTTAAAAGCAGAGGTCACCCACCTTTCACCATGCTGCCCTACTTGAGAGCTTGCAACCTGTCCAAAGTGGCTCTCAGTTTCCTGCCACCCCTAGAAAAACCCTCCTAACAAATGTCTGCCCAGCTGCACAGGCTGGCTTTGTAGACTAACCCCTCCCAACCTGGTTTCCCCTCCAAACCAGGAATCTAACCCTAACTGCATAAGAACCAAACCAGTCAAAGAACAAGTTACAGATAGTGGTAAACTCTGGGGATTTAAACCCCAGGGACAACAGGAAACTTACTCTCAAGGACCAAACCTCCAATTACAAGATAAAAAATTTATCTTAGCCAAAGATAGTAGTATATCTTGAAGAAGCTAACCAAAATCATGACACACACACACAACTAATATGCAAACACATGTTAAAAGTACCAGAAAAATTGCTCCATAAAAAGAACACACAAATGATAACAGTTTTTAATCGACTATTTTAAATTTCATATAGTTGGATATTTAATTTTAATTCTCTGTTGAAGAAGTTTTTGGACAGGCACTAACATTCAGGGAGCACACAGGTATTAACAGAATGGGGTCAGCTATGGGAAAAATTAGGCAAGGGAGGTAAGGAATCTTTTATAAGTAAAAGGAGGAAGGGTAGAGAGGATCATGAGTAAAGAAAAATGCAAGAACATCTGAAAGTTAATGTAACGCCAAACAATTTACTTGATGTACCAACTTGAAAATTTTACTTATTCAACTCACCCACTAATGCCCCTTTTTTGAGGCCCCACTATGTGCTAAGTATGGTAGGATTTCTACAAGTCACGTTTTCAGACCTGTTACTTAAAGATCTGATACTACTGGCCTAAGAATAATTTGAAAACTTCAAAAAGGGTCTGTGATTTTTTGTTAAACGAGCAAAACACTGCAAATGCAATGCAAAAGCTATGTTTGTGACTATGGAAAGAGAAGGAAGCAGCTGCACATTTATTTCCTGTGCCTCTTTTTCATTCCTTCTCTCCTACAACCATCCCACATCCACTGATCAGCTACTGGGTCCCTTCCTTGGCCTCCTGAAGGATAAAAGATATGACCAGAATGGTTCATGGAGCTTAAAACTGAATGCAGAACATCAGACGCACTAATACATAATTACACCATGCAAGAGACTGAGATGAAGGCTGTAATGGTATCACAACATAACTTGGAATTGAGAATAGAAAGTAAACACTTTCCACTAGGTAACTGTAAAAGCTTCCTAAAGCCAATGATGGATGAGTTGGGCCATCAAAGATGGGTAAGACTTCAGTAAGAAGAACAGGGTAGCTATTCCAGAGGTTATTGTTTTTGTTAGGTGCCATAGAGTCATGTTCGACTCATAGCAACCTCATAGGGTTTCCAATGGCTGTTTCGGGATTGCCTTGGGAGTGAATTGTCACATCTTTCTCCCATTTTTGTGGTGCTAGGAATTGAACCCCAGACCTCAGAGACTACAGAGAGGCGCTCTACCAACTGAGCTAAATCCCAGCCCATTCCAGAGGCAGAAAGTGCATATACAAAGTGAGAAAGAAAGACCAGTTTAAGTGTTTTCTGCTTATCCCCTACATTTACCTGAGGTCAGCAATTAGCCTCCATCAGGTAAAATAATCCTTGAAGAGTGGCAACTTCTACCAATCTAGAGATTTCAACAAGCAAGGGCACAATAGGTAAATGCACAGATTTTAATAACTTCAGATTTCCTACACTTGGCAAATAAACCCCACTGAATTAGCCAATATCCTGCCCAAGGTTCCTTGCTATGACTTCTGAGTTGGTGCTTGAAGGCCCTGGACCACCTCTGTGTTCCAGATCTTCCCTGTAGTACCTAAACTGCTACTATTTAAACTCTTTGAATCAGGTACTAAATTAAGGTAACTTCTCCAAGCTTGCAATGTAAATACCCATTCCTACTGTATGATAAAGGGCTGCTGCACATGGAAATAACTTAATCTATGCTTTCAAAATCAAATCCTCACTAAGTGATTACTCCCCCACAACCCTTGCATTCCTACCTCACAGGGTTGTTGAAAGTTAGTTGCAATGATGCCTGCAAAAGTGCAGTGCAGATCTGGCGCCTACGAGTTACCTGGAATGCTGGTGTCTGGGTCCAAGTTGCAGTTGGCCATCTGGAGCTTCATATGGCTCTTCTACCTCATACACATTCACATCAGGGTCCTCCACACTGCTGGAATTCTGCCATTCCAATTCTGGCATCTTCCCTATAGCCATAATAAATGGCAAGTTCTCATACTCTGGTATCTCCTCATAATGGCGTATATTTTCATACTCTGGTACACAGTCGCTTGTAACTGACTTGCTAGGCACCTGGCATGACTCCCTAGAGAGTATTTGGTCATCCAAAGACTCAGCTCTTGCACCATTAGCTGCACTGTTCTGGCCTCGAGACTTCTTCCTCTTCTTTTGAGATTCCAGGCTGCAATTATCTGCAGAATATGCCTTGATGGGCTTATTTCTTTTCTCTTCTCTTACCACTAAGCCATGCCAATCATTTTCAATTCCTTTCTGCTCCCCACTGGACAGGCTGCATGCAGTTCCATCTCCTGGTTGGTTACCCTTGGACCAAAATTTCTGAAAATCACTCTTCATGAAACAGATGGAAAGTTTCATGCTGAGTAACTTTTTTAAAGAGTTTTTCTTTGGAGAGTCTTTGCATGGCTTAGTGCACCTGTCCATATCCACAGCAGACAATGATTTTGCTCTAGGCTTGGTTACTGCACTGGAAGGCTCATTATTTGAGGATATGGTAATAGACTTTAAGAATTCCTGGTTCCCTGAAAAGGGTAAAATAGGATGAGGTAATTTCCATACTGGCTTTTCCGAAGTCCATTTAGGCATATCGAAGGAGGATGACGACACATCATGGTTTGGGGCACACAAATGCTGAAGGTAATTTCTTTCTAGACCCTTCTCTGAATTTTCTTCTTTGTTTTGGGGATAACAGCTTTTGTCCACAAGCTCCTCAGAGGCTGCCTTTTTGAGAACTCCTGCAGCAGGCAAGCTGTGTCTCTGAGGTTTTTTGGGGACAACTCTTGAGGAACTTTCCTGTTTTATTGTAGATTCCTTTTGCACTTGCTGTTCAGACCTTCCCAGGTTACAGACAGTTGGCAGATTCTCATTGCAAGCTAGTTTGATCTGCTTAGGCAGGCTCAACGACAGGGTGCTGCATCTTATAAAACTAGTCCCTTTGTCCACAGCAAGTGACATACTAGAACCATCTACTGCCATACTGTGAGAACTCAAATTAGAGTCTGTATCCAAAGGTGTGACTTTTTCCGAGCAATTTTTCTGTTCCATGACTTTTTGTGAATGGACTAAGTCTTCTTTGTCACTGTTAAAATCACTACTCAATTCACTTTTATTTCCTGACTTCATTTTGTCCACTTGTTCCTGGTTACACAAAACAGTCTGATGAAGAAAACTACTTTTATTATTCTTCAAACTATCTTCTATAAAACATGAAGAGCTGTTGTTTGTATTCTCTAGTTCTTCAGTATTTTCACTAGGAGTATCTATACATTTTTGGCGTACTAGACAAGGAATGTGGGTCTTTCTGGGCTTAGGAGTTGGAAATTTGGTGGTATATGGTATTAAGTGAATTTCTACGGGACCAAGATCTTTGACTTCTGTTTTCTTACTAATTTCTTCTGAAGATATAAAAGTCCTCTTTTCAACATTTTCCAGAGCATCTGGTTCAGATGAATAAAAGTGACTATTGCCTTTTTTATTGCCATCCTGACAAATTCCAAGATTTTGAAATTCATCGCCTGGAAGCTGTAAGTGACAGTTGTGATGAGCAGGACCTTTTTCAAAGCTAGAAAGGGAAGGTGACACATCTGCAAATTCAATTCTGACTTGTCTGTTTGAATTGCATCTGCAATTCATTTCTGGGCTGTCTATGGATCTGTGCTTCTGCAGAGCACGACAAGCTGATGTTTGCTGTGTTAAAACATCTTTGAGCTTCTCTTCTAGGATGCTGGCCTTTAAAACTATTCCACTCTGGCTCCCGTACTTTTCACCATGAGAATCCCATTTACGCCTAGTTTTTATAGCCAAAGAGGACTCATTGATTTTACTATTTTCTAAATTTTCTTTTGTTTTTAGAGACTCTAAAACAAGCTGTTTCACACACAACTTCTCTCTATTCCTAGGGTTTTGGATACTCTCAGAACTGCAGGAACATATTGGTAAAATATAATCGCTGCTCGGATCCCCTACATTTTTGCAATTAAAGTTGTCAGTGCTTTCAGGTAGTTCTGGCTTTTGCTCTTCTAGGTTCACAGTGACTTTCTTTGGTGACTGCAAAATGTCTCGAACAGGTGAACTTTTCAGAACTTTTGGTTTTGGTGCAATTGCTGGTTTGCTTTTCTTTGTTGATTGTGGAACACTAGTAATCACAGTGTCGGGTTTAGGTGCAATTGGAGGGGGAGCTGGCTTATTATTTGCCACTACAAACTTTGGCTTGGGCGCCACTGGTGGCTTCTTAAACTCTAGAAAAGAAAAATTAATAATAAGATTATAAAATGATCAAGGCATAAAGAATGTATGATTAAATTGGGTAACATTTTTTGACAATATGAACTTGCATTTTACTAAGTAGATTATATCACATTATACAGAGATAATATTCCTCTTGAAAATTACTTAAATTGTCTTTAAATTGCAAGATATACAGTTTGGGGCATATTGTATATTTCTTAGTAAATCCAATACAGTTTTTCCTCCAACTTTGATGCTAAATAATTGACTTCTGTCGGGATCTGTATATTAGTTCTTCAGTTAATTTGTTAAGTGCTGAGAACTGAATTTGCCTACAGGATGCTACTCTTCAGGTTTCTCATAAAAATAAGCAGTCATGCTCTTCTACCTCAGTAATATATAGTAGAAAGTACATGCCCTTTATCAAGGATAGGTCTACCTTTGCAGAATCCCAAAATAATCTTTAAAAGAAATGTAGAAATTAGAAATTTTCTAATCTTAAAAACTGAAAATTAATTCTTTGGTACTATTTGAGGCACATATTTCTCTGTGCAGGGGTTACCAATTCAAAATTTTCTTTATACATCCAGGCCCTATCCCAGATCTAACCATTCAGAGTCTCTAGAGATAGAGCTGAACATCTATGTTTCTTTTATGTTCCACAGATGATTATTTGTTGTTTATCCTTCATTAATAATCACTGTTTTTGTTTTGTTTTTGTTTTTGTTTTGTTTTTTTGAGACGAGGCTTTGCTATGAAGGCCAGGCTGGCCTCTAACTTGCTCTGTATCCCAGGCTGGTCTCCAATTCATGATCCTTCTGCCTCATCTTTCCAAGTTTTGGGTTACAGGCATGCACATGATCCTCACTGTTCTAAAACATTAAAAGAGAATCACAAGTTCTAGTGTAGCAATCCTGCTCTTACTCCATAGGAACTTTAAACAAAAGTCCTGTTTAAACACACACACACACACACACAGACACACACACACACACACAGACACACACACACACAGAGTATACCTGTATTTCTTTTAATTCCTTTAAGAACTTTCATTTACACAGTAGTTTATCAACCATATTTCTCGGAGACTTGAGGTCAAACATATTTTATCTTATACTTCTTGTATTTATGTTTATTACTTCAACAGGATCTAATACATAATAAAAACCTTACTTCCTGGAAAAAAAATTGTCTCAAAATATCTGCTGCAAAAGACTGCTGGACATTGTTTAATTTACTTGAACATACAGAGGCTTTGGCATTTCATTTTTAGTGTTGATTTTCTTTTCAACACAGGAAATTAGTCACAAAATAACACTCGGGAAGATATTACATGGAACTGAGTAAAAAGGAAAAAAAAAAAGAATAAGGTACTCTACTTCCTTGTCCTAAGGAAGAATTTCCCAAACCTTTAATACTATGTGGACAGCCAAGATAACATAACAGATGCAGTCAGATTCGATTCCTACACATAAGTAAACAAAACAATGAATTTTTAAAATAATACAAATTCCCAAGGTAGACAATTTTCAGTTTGTTATTCAACAGACTGTTACTAGTTTTGAAAGTTTTTAGGCGGAAAATAATTGCAAAACCCTTTAAAGCTTATGAATAAAGCTTGGTGTAAGGGTCTATTAAATTAAACTCTTGATCTATTCAGTCAAGACTGAAAAGAAAATATGAATGCCCTAGGAATCTTCCCAACGTCTTGTCTTAACAAAAACTGACAGACTGTCATGTTGATTACATTTCTGTCATTCTCAAAATGTCCTACCTCTGGAATTTTGAAAGAATTTAACATACTAATTTTGTAAGATGAAAAGAGTCTTAGAGATGTGGCTACAACAATGTACTTAACTTTTCTTCACTGTATACTTAAAAATGGTTAACATGGTAAATTTATGTTATACATACAGATGCATTAGACACTAATGATAGAAGACCAGATGAGTTGTGGCAGGACATCAAAGACATCATTCATGAGGAAAGAAAAAGGATATTAAAGAGACAGGAAAACAGAAAAGACCAAATTACATGTCAAAAGAGACTCTGAAACTTGCCCTTGAACGTCCAGAGGCTAAAGTAAAAGGAAGACATGACAAAGTTAAAGAACTGAATAGAAGATTTCAAAAGACAGCTAAAGAAGACAAAATAAAATATTATAATGACATGTGCAAAGAGCTGGAGATAGAAAACTATAAGGGAAGAACACACTCTTTTTCTGAAGCTTAAGAATTGAAGAAAAAAATTCAAGCTTTGAATGGCAATAGTGTAGAATTCTAAAGGGAAAATATTAAACAAGGTAGGAAACATCAAAAGAAGATGGAAAGAACACACAGAGTCATTATACAAAAAAAAACTGCATATGATCAGGAATCAATGGTACTGAAGGACAAAATGGAAGATGCCTTGAAGGAACTGGCAAAAAGGCTTCAGGAATTGATGGAATACCAATGGACATGTTTCAACAGACAGATGCAGCACTGGAGGTGCTCACTTGTTTATGCCAAAAGATTTGGAAACCAGCTACCTGGCCAACTGACTTGAAGAGATCCATGTCCGTGCCTATTCCCAAGAAAGGGGATCAAACCAAACATGGAAATTATTGAGCAATATCATTAATATCACATGCAAGCAAAACCTTGCTAAAGATCATTCAAAAGCGACTGCAGTAGTAGACAGACAGGGAACTACTGGAAAATCAAGCTGGATTCAGAAAAAGGTGTGGAACCAGGGACATGATTGCTAATATCAGATGGATATTAGTTGGAAGCAGAGAATACCAGAAAATGTCTATGTTTTATTGACTCTGCAAAGGCATTTGACTGTGTGGGTCACAACAAATTATGGATAACACTGCAAAGAATGGAAACTGATGAGGAATCTGTACATGGACCAGGAGGCAGTTGTTCAAACAGAACAAGGAAACGCTGCCTGGTATAAAGTCAAGAAAGGTGTGTTTCAGGGCTGTATCCTTTCACTGTACCTCTTCAATCTCTAGGCTGAGCAAATAATATGGGATGATGGACTTTATGAAGAACACAGCACCATGATTAGAGGAAGATGCATTAAAACCTGCATTATGCAGATGACACAACTCTGCTTGCTGAAACCGAAGAGGATTTGAAACATTTACTGAAGATCAAAGAACATAGCCTTTAGTATGGATTGTGCCCCAATAACAACAAAACAATCCTTACAACTAGGTCAGTATGCAACTCATGATAAATGGAGAAAAGATTGAGGTTGTCTAAGATTTTGTTTTACTTGTTTCTACAATCAACATCTGTGGAAGCAACAATCAAGAAATCAAAAGATGCACTGCATTGGGAAAAGCTGTTGCAAAAGACCTTTATAAAGTGTTGAAAAATAAAGATGTCACATTGAAGATGAAAGTGAGCTTGACTCATGCCACGGTATTTTCAGTTGCACGGTTGTGAAAACTGGGCATTGAATAAGGGAGACAGGAAAAGAATTGATGCTTTTGAATTATGGTGCTGGAGATGAATATTGAATATATATGGACCGCCAAAAGAAGAAGTGCAACCAGAGTGCCTCTTGGAAACAAGGATGGCTAGACTGCATCTTATGTATTTTGGACATGTTAGTAGGGATCAATCCTTGGAAGAGGACATCATGTTTGGGAGAGTGGCAGGTCAATGAAAAAAAAAGGAACCCCTCTACTAGATGGATTGTCACAATGTCTGCAACAATAGGCTTAAACATAAAAAAGATCATGTGCCTGGGACACAATCAGTGAGTGTTTCGTTGTGTTGTACACAGGGTTGCTATGAGTTGGACTTGACCCAACCACCTAACAACAACAACATATATAGAGGTCCCAAAAATGTATACACATTTTAAGAGATGTTATCTATGTCTTTTCAAAGCTCAATTGAATTATGATGGTAACTGTTTAGAGGATCTCTTATAATTGGAGAAGTCAAATGTGACTTGTATTCATCTTTTGTTATCAGTATATATCAAGTATTACAATTTTAATATTTAAAATGTATATATATTTTTAGGTCTGGGGTCTAGCTTAGTTGATAGAGCGTTGCTCTGCACTGAGGACCCAGGTTCAATCCCTAGCACCACAAAAATGAGAGAAGGATGTGGCAATCCATTCCTGAAGCAACCCCTAAAGAATCATCCATTGAAAACTCTACAAAGGTTGCTATGAGTCAGACTTAGTAACACCTAATAATAACAACAACAAACAACAACATACATTTTTGGCATCCTACTTTATCGCAATTTTCTTAAAAACTGGTCATCTCATCTAAGTTACACACACACACACACACACAGGGTCTCATTATTTAGCCCAGGCTTGCCTCAAACTCCAGATCCTCTTACTTCAACCTCCCAACTACTGGTATTACCAGTGTGGAATACCATGCCTGGCGTCATCTAATTACAGTAATATTTTACTTTCTGAACCTTAGTGCCTTGTCAGAAGCCCCAGGGTCATTTAACCAATACATTTTTGCTTTTTATCTAAATCATTATTTAATTTTTAAAATTTACCTATTTATTTCCTTTTGGTTTTTTGAGTCAGGACCTTGCTATGTAGCCCAGGCTAGCCATAAACTTGCAATTTTCCTGCCTCAGCCTCCCTAAATCATTTTATCAATCTCTGGTAACAATTTCAGTCTTTTTTTTTTTTAAGTCTGCTTCCAAGAAACATAAATTCCTGTTCTCTTTTGTTGTTAGGTGGATCCCACTCACAGTGACCCTAAGGACAGCAGAATAAAACCCTACTCAACATAGTGCCATGCATACAACATTTTTATGTTTGAACCCACTGTTGCAGCCACTATGTCTCGCCTTATTTTGAGTTGTGCCACATAGGCAAATGGAGGTCCCAGAGGCTTTATTCCATTCCCATCATTAAGGCTGACTTTACTTGGAAGAGGCAACTCTTCCCCAGTTGTCTTTTGAATGACTTCTAGCCTCGTGTGTGTGGGGAGCTCATTTTCTGGCATTATATATTACAGTACTTCTCTGCTATTCATAGGGTTTTCAATGGCTGTTTCAGGATGAGTAGTAACAACAACAATTGTTTCAGGAGTAGGTTGCCATGTCCTTCTTCCTCATCTGTCTTGGTCTGGAAGCTCAGCAGAAACCTGTCCACCATAGGTGGCCCTGCTGGTATCTGAAATACCACTGGCATAGCTTTCAGCATCACAGCAACAACCAAGCCTCCACAGCAGGACAAACTGACAGACCCATGGAGGTGTTCTCTTTTAGTGTCACAGAAATTAGATTAACTACATACGAGCTGAAGTTGATTCCCAATAAACACAGCACAGCATCATGCTCCTAATGCCCTTAATACATACTCTCTGAATTAAAGAAATAACTGTGAACTTGGGCTGACCAGTGTTGGTTACCTGTGTACTGGAGCAAGCTAATAACATAACTCAGAAAGCTGGCTGATCTAATTGCGTGCCTCTGTGCAGTCCTAGCAGCCTCACTTTCCCTACTTACAAATGGGAGAATTGAAAGGTCTTTATGCCCATGTGAATCTGAGACTATAACTTCCGGAGATATTTACTTTGGGAGAAGTCTGATATGCTGTGGCCTCTGTTCTGTGTTATTTTTCTTCACTGCACTTTTGTCGGCCTTCACCACTAGAAGGCAAGTTCCAGGAGGACAGATGCTTTGTGTCATTCACTGCTGAATCCCAGTACTGAAAACAGAGCCTGAAAATAGTCAGCTGCTACAAAGATTCTTCAATATGCCTCATTGACAGGAAAGTTCTTCTTTAAAAAATTCAGTATCAAACCGGGTATGGTGTCACAAGCCTGTAAACCCAGGAACTCCAAAGGCAGGAGAAGCAGGAGTTCATGGGCAGAGGCAGGCTGTGTAACTTAGCAAGACCCTGACTCAAAGTAAAAAATAAAACGGGCTGGGGGTGAGCCCCAGTGGTGGAATACTTGCAAAGTATGTGCATGTCTCTGGGTTCAACCCGCCAAGCACTACTAAATAAGTAAATAAATAAAAGTAATATAAATTAAAACTTCAATTTAACACCCAATAATATTTTGAAAAGGGAGAAGAATCAACTTCAATAAGATTACTGAATAATTCCTCAATGACTAATAGGAATAAGTATTCAACAAGTCACTGGTACAGCAATTTTCAAAATCTTTCATTATTATTATTTTTTAAATGCCTCTATTTTGAAAGAAACAACAACAAAAAAAATTAAGCCACCACATATTACAGTTGGCTCCAATGTCAAACTCTTGAAAAAAGTGCACAATATTTGAAAACAAATCCAGCACCTTTGGATCTTAATACTGTAATAACAGTTAGACTCCAAGCTTCTTTAGAGTAATGCAGCAAATCTTTTATTTACACAGCTGTTTGGCTCCAGGGAAACATAAGGTAAAAAAGTAAAGTAGTAGTACCATTTTACTAAGTATTATAAACATGCTTGTCATTTGTTACACACAGATGGCTGTGGTTCATGTGTGCACTTTCTTAGCAACTGGACTAGCCAAAAAGCAAAGCACAACTAGCCAAAAAGCAAAGCACAGGCATTTAATAAGAAAGTTATCAGTACATGGTCAAAAAGATACAAAATATGCACCTATAATTATCTCTCCTTTTTCCTCACACCACTTGTTGTTGTTGTTAGGTGCTATTGAATGGGTATCCGATTCACAGCGACCCTCACAGGGTTTTCAATGGCTGACTGTTTCGGGATTGCCTTGGGTATGGATTGCCAGGCCCTTCTCCCATTTTTGTGGCGCTGGGAATTGAACTCGGGTCCTCAGAGACTGCAGCGCAGTGCTCTACCAACTGAGCTAAATTCCAGCCCCACACCACATGGGACAACTTTAAAATCTCTACTAAGGGATCACTATCTCACAAATGCCAGTAAACAAAGCAAGTTCTTCTTCAGGACACATATAACTTAGATGTTCTGCAACAGTCCTCTTTGTTTCTTAAATTAAACCAGCTTTACAAAATACAATAGATTAGACTCAAACATATCCCCTCCTGCAATTGCAAATAACTTGCCCAAAAGTTTTAATAAATTTGACAAATATGTCAAAAAAGCAGTAGAGTTAGCTTTTAAGAATGATGTACATATAACTCTGTAACAATAGAGTGGAAATAAAGCACCAATTCTCTTCCATATCCTCCATCTAGACATAAGAAAGAATTAAAATAAATTTTATCAGATGAGTGAACAAAAAAGTACTAAATGCTTCTCAGCGAGCCATGCTAAAAAACCAAATAACTCTACTAGACACAGGAAGTGTCCCTCTTACACACCACAAAAATGTCTGAGGATTTCTTTAATTGTAAAGTCAATAAAATATAAACATAGCTTGCATTATTCTAGGGTAATTGGAATGAAAGATTCAAACTTCCAGACTGGCCCTAAAAGTCAGGTTTATATCTATAAATGTCAAATGTTTCTTTACCTGTTCATTATAATGTTTTAGGACTGGAACTGAAAATTGATACACACAAGGTATGAATATTTTAAGTACATTTGACACCTCACAAAAGGGAAGAACTATAACCGGTTGGAAGGATTTTAAAATTCCTAACCACTTTTAATTATATTGATTCAGTAATAAAACTTAAAAAACGGTGAGGCACAGAAATTTAGGATAAAAATACCATAATTCATTTTGTCAGTGGAAAGCATCTCATTAGTAAAGACAGTTTATAAATAACTATAGTACTCCCTGATGATATGTTATATGCATACACTTAACATCAAAAAGATCCACTTCTTCTACAGGAATACTTCACTTCGTGCTTCATTTCTGTTGGCTAACTTCTTGCCTGGTTGGTTGTAATCTGATTATGCCTAGTGATGCAAGACTCCAATACATCTAGGCTTCAGAAATAATACAAATCAGAACATTTAGTGCTGTCTGACAGTTTCAAATTGAAGGAATTTTAAACAAGTGCCAAGACAAGCAATGAAAATTTAATCTGATACTTAAGTGCTGATTCTAGAAGTAATTTTGAGGGGAAGCTTTAAACAAATTTACTATAAAACTTCTAATCAAAGTTTTTTTCAACATGGACAAAAACGTTAAAAATACATTAAGTTCTGGTTTTAAAATTAACCTATGCTCCTATAAAGTGACTCTAATACCACTTGGGTAATTATTTTGGAAAATAAAAATTGTTCCTTGAGATTGATCAGCAATATAATGTCTAGAATTGCTCAAAATCCACACAAAGGTAAATAGAGGCTTTGTCACTTGGATGAGGGGAAGCTCTCTAGGAGGCAGACAGAAAATAAGGCTTTGTTTACACTAACTAGGTAGAAACGCCTGCAGCCATAGCCCTGTGGCATCTGATCCCATCAGATCTCGGAAGCTAAGCAGGGTCGGGCCTGGTTAGTACCTGGATGGGAAACCGCCTGGGAACACCAGAAGCTGTAGGCTTGGGAGAAGGACCTGGCAACCCCCTCCCAAAAATCAATCTGCCATTGAAAACCCTATGAATGGCAGAGAAGCACTGACAATAGTGTTTCCCCTGTTGTACAGAGGGTCGCTAAGAGTCGGATACCGACTCGACGGCACCTAACAACAACAACAACAAGGTAGAAACAGAGAAAAAAATTCCAAAAGAAGATGAAGATGAGCAAAAACAGACACGGGCAAATTTACTCCTACCCAGGTAACTGGGGTAAAGCTACCGAGACAACAGTAACAATGTCTAAACCTCTTTAACAAAGGTACGAGTTTTCCAGTCGATACTAAGTTTAAAGCGACTCAGCCCCACCGGTCAAGTTCAACACCCTGGGAGCACCGCCCTTTCCTAGAATAACTGATTTCTTCACGTGGGAATCTACACTACTCTCACACGCAAGGTCAAAGTCACTTAAATGGTAGGAAAAATGAGCAAATGCTCTCTTTCCATTTTGCATTTCACCTGGAACGAAGAGCCCCCAGCGCAGGTCTCCCTTTGAAAAGAGAGACCAAGAGATCCAACAGCCCTCTACGCAGAAGGGACGAGCACATCCAGCAGCAAATCCCAACTGCTCCGCATTTCCCAAGGTACTCGAGAAAGGTGGAGGCCACACTATTCGCCCACCTCAGCGGAGAAAGTTGCTCTAGAGCTCCAGACTACCAGTGCCCTCTACAAACTTCCCAGCCGCAACGCGAGCGCGGCCACTTACCGGCGGCAGAAGTCATGATTGCCCAATTATAGCTCGTTTCCCCGCGCGCGCGCTCCTCAATCCATGCTCCCCTTTGGTCCATTGTTTCCAGAATTTAGGCAGAAAAGTGCTCACATTCCGTCTTCGTGACTTCGGGGCGCAGCCCAAGAGCGGCACAAAGGATGCAACCAGCTCCAAAGGACCGTGCTGCGCTCCTGGGCGCGAGCCGCCGGCGGCAGGCTGGCGAGCACGAGCGCCGCCCAGCTGCGCTTCGGGCAGACAGCCAGGCGCGAGCACGACAGAGTTTACCCAGGCTTCGCCTGCGCGCGCCTCTCTTCAGCTACGGAAAAAAAAAAAAAAAAAAAATCAGTGTTTTAGGCTCCCCCTGCTAGTCGCGGCGGTAAAAGACAGACAAAAGCTGCAGCCTTCTCCAATCGGAGAGCTGGAACTTCTTCCTGCTCCCGCCCCTCCCACCCACACGCTCACCGTCTCCTCCAATAAGGAGGCCCGAAAGGAGTGTGAGCCGCGAGGCCTGTTGGGAATTGTAGTTGACAGGAGCCGTGGGACTGGCAAGAGCAGAAGCTTCGGCGCTGCCTGCTCTCCTGCCTTCATTTCCCATCGTGCTGAGGCGGGTGGCATGGCGGAGAAGGATGACACCGGACTTTGACGAAGAGGTGGTTTTTGAGGTAAGGGGAAAATGGCGGTGAGTGTGGATTGCCTTTGTTTAAGAAGCAAGAAAGGGAAAGTGAGGAAACAAGGCTGTCTTGGGGCGAGGGATTGGCTGCAGCGTTCCTAACGGCCAGGGCCACCGAACCCCCGCAATTTCGGGGCCTACTGCGGGCCACTGCCTGACAGGTGTAGCCGGCGGGGCCGTGGCTTCAGCCGGCCTCGGTCTGGAGCCCGCCCAGAATTCCCAGCTGGGGGCCAGGTGCCCGGCCCTTGGGCAGAAGCCCTGTTGGTTCGTTCCCCTGGATGGCTGCACCGCCCCGGGACTGCGCCTCACTGGGGCGGGGCCGAAACGTGCATTCTAGATACTCACTAATACAACTTAGCCTCCCCCGTTTTCATCCTCGATTTTTTGGGCGTCATTATCCAGAAGTGCCTCAGGTCACCGTCACCGTTACCGTCACCGCCAAGGCGTGGCCCTCCGAATGAAGGCAGCAGGTGCCAGTTTTCTAACAGGGTTTAAAGTCTATGGGCGTGGAGCCTGCAGTGTATGATTAGGGCGTCTCAGCATCTAGGTTCCATTCTTTTGTCCTTTTCTATTGCACTAGGTGTAGCCAGTTCTTCGGAAGAGAAGCTCCGGTTATGAGCGCTTTTGTGTAGAACTATTTTAAGACGTTCTCTGCCATCTTGAATGAAGAAAAAATTAAGCGAGTGTTTTGGATGCATTTTTTTCAATCAGACAGGTCAAAACTCACACCCTTGTAAGTCTGTATGTATTGCAAATGTATGTTCACTCATCCACCTAGATTTTAGAACTTAAGAAAGGAAAAGAACCCAGTGGGAGAGCGAGGTACAATACAAAATGTTAAATGTTGCAATAGGAACAAACAACCATTGGAGGATTAATTTGGAAACGGCTCTTCTCACCTCCAAAAGCTACACCCAATAAATAATATCCGAGGTAAATCTTGAACTATGAGTCCCATTAGGAAGACAGAAGGGAGGAAATGTATTACAGAAAAAGAGCTTTGAGCATGCCAAGAATGGGAGGTGTGCATTTTTAGGGGCAGGAGCAAGGAGGGTTGATATCTAACGTGGCTTGATGTGGCTGCAGTATTGAAGTAGTGGACAATGTGACCATTTTGCTGTAATCTTCAACAGTCTGCATGTGAAGATTTCATTGCAGAAGACAAGGGCTTGAATTTTGGAAATGAGAGAAAAATTAATAAAATAATGGCAGACATTTCTAAGGTAAAATAGAGGAAATAGCTACAGACTGAATGAGAGTGTTCAAGGAGAGGCAGGAATCTAAATTTCTGTCTTAGATTTCTAGACTAAGGGAAACTGAGTGATTATATTTTTACCCTATTATTTTCTTTGATTTTTGCAATACAATAGTAATAACTGCTCAAAAATATTTTATTGTAGACAAACCAAAAAATTAAAACTATCCACTATCCAACACCCAAAGATGTTCTCTCAGATTAGGGTATTTTCTTACAAACGTTTTCTATTCAATTATATGTTTATGTATGTATGATTAAAAAAAAAAAAAAAGATATGCCACAGAGTGGGGTTTGTTTCTTGGCTTGTGTTGTTGGGGGGGGGGTTTGTTTGATTTTGCAGTCCTGAGGTTGAATCCAGGGCCTTGGGCATACTAGGCAAGAGCTCCTCCACTGAGCCACACTACCAGTCCCTTTTTAAATTTTTTATTAATTTAGTTTAATTTTGCAATAATGTAGGGGCTGAACCTAAGGCCTCACACATTCTTTGCAAGCACTTACCACTGCCCTGCACCCCTAATCCATTTTTTACTGTTTATTTTCAGACAGGGTCTCTCTAAATTGCATAGGCTGTCTCTGGCCTTGAACTTGCGATCCTCCTGCCTCTGCCTCCCAAGATGCTGGGATTACAGGTGAGTGCCAGCAAGCCCAGCTTTTATTTTTTACTTTGAGACAAGGTCTCCCTAAATTGCACAGGCTGCCTCTGGTCTCAAACCTGCGATCCTCTTGCCACAGCATCTGGAGTTGCTGGGATCATAGGCAGATGTCATAGCAACCAGCTCACATGGAATTTTGTATGTATTCATCATAAATCTTTTCCCATACATCACTCAAATTTTTTTGAGACAGGATCTCACTATGTAACCCAAGCTAGCCTGGAACTCATAATCCTCCTACCTCCCCTACCCAAGTGGTAGGATTACAGGCATGTACCACCACTCCTCACTTGAATATATTAAAAATATAATATCCCATTATGTATATATATATCATAGCCATTATCCCTTTATGGATAATTAGATTGTTTCAAAAATACCATTGAAATCAACACTGATGTAAGTCCATCTTTCACTGCAACACTGATTTTCCTCAGAGAATTTCTAGGAATTACTGGGTCAAAGAACATGAACTTTTTAAAGACTTATGCAGAAAGTATACCAATTCACATCACATTAACCTTGCTAATTTGGTAGATAAAAATAACATTTTTTTCTTTTTTCTTTTTTTCTTTTTTTTTCCTTTTTGGTTTTGTATTTTTGAGATGAGGTCACCCTATGTTGCCCATGCTAATCTCAGATTCTCCACCCTGTCTCAATCTCCTAAATACCTGAGATTGTTCTAATTTACATTTTGAGCATTTATGCATTTATTACTATTTTTATTTCTTTTCTTGAGCATTTCCTTTCCCCCCATTTTCTGTTAAATGCTAGCTGCTGCTGCTGCTGCCCTTTGTCGTCGTCATCGTCGTCTTCTTCCCCTCCTCCTCTTCCTCCTCCTCCTCCTCCTCTTCTCCTTCTTCTTCCTCTTCTTCTTCTTCTTCTTCTTCCTCCTCCTCCTCCTCCTTCTCCTCCTTCTTCTTGCTGCTTCTTCCTTATTCAGATTGAATTTAAGACCTCACCAGTGCTAAGTAATCTCTCTACCTGTGAGTTACACCTCCAGTGTAGCTTCTTAAAAATTGATTTACATGAGTTCTTTATCTATTCCTAAGGTTTTTATCATACCTGTAGAAATTTTTTCCAGCTTGCTATTACTCTTTGTCATGTACATTAATTTTTATTGCAGTATATATAAGGAATGTGCAGAAATCATAAGTGTGCAAATTGACATATGTTCACATGTTGAGCACATCCATGTAATCAGCATCCAGATCAAGAAACATAACTGCCACCTGAAGCTCCTTTCTGCTTCGTTTAGTCACTACTCCACACTCCAAAGATAAGCATGATTCATTCATATTTGTGGTAACTAACCTAGATTAGTTTTGTCTATTTTTATTGTGTACATACTGTACAATTCTGTTTACATTCTCCTTTGTGTCTGGCATTTTTATTTTTATTTTTTTCCTCTGGCTTTGGAAAATTCATCCATAATGTTATGTGAGCATTTTATTTTGGTATAGTATTTCATGTGAATATATGACCATTTTTGAATCCTTTCTTCTATGGATGTTCACAAGGTAGTTTCTGGTTTGAATAGTGCTCTTAGGAACCTTTTAGTATGTGTTTGTTAAATGTATTTCTACTATATATACCTAGAAGTGGAATTAATGAGTAATAGTAAATACATATATTCACCTTATATAGATATTGTCAAACACTATCCCAAAGCAGGTGCTGTTGTTGTTAGGTGCCGTCAAGTGGTGTCCAAATCACAATGACCCTATGTACGACAGAATGTAACACTACCCAATTCTGTGCCAGACACATGATCCTTTTTTATATTTAAAACCATTGTTACAGCCACTGTGTCAGTCCATCTAGTAAGAAGTCTTCTTTTCTTCATTGACCTGCCACTCTTCGAAACATGGTGTCCTTCTTCAGGCATTGGTCCTTCCTGACAACATGTCCAAAATATATCAGATGCAGTCTAGTCATCCATGCTTTGAGGGAGTACTCAGGTTGCACTTCTTCTAGGACAGGTAGATCTGTTAGTTCTTTTTGCAGTCCATGGTATATTTAATATTAACCTCCAGCACCATATTTCAAAAACATCAATTCTTTTCCTGTCTCCCTAATTGAATATCCAGCTTTCATAACCATATGATCCAACTGAAAATACCATGACATGAGTCAGACACATCTTTGTCTTCAGTGTGACATCTTTTCAGCAATTTAACAAGGTCTTTTGCAACTTTTCCTGATGTAATGCATCTTTGGATTTCTTGACTGCTGATTCTATGGATGTTGGACAACCTCAGTCTTTCCTCCATTTATCATGAAATTGCTTACTGACCCAGTTGTAAGGATTTTTGTTTTGTTGATGTTAAATCGCCATCCATACTGAAGGCTGTATTCTTTGATCTTCATCAGTGAATGTTTCAAATCCTCTTCAGTTCAGCAAGCAGAGTTGTGTCATCTGCATAATGCAGGTTGTTAATGAATCTTCCTCCAATCCTGATGTCACATTCTTCTTCATAAAGTCCAGCTTCACAGATTATTTGCTCAGCCTAGAGATTGAAGAGTTACAGTGAAAGGATACAGCCCTGACACATATCTTTCTCAACTTTAAACCAGGCAGTGTTTCCTTGTTCTGTTTGAACATCTGCCTCCCGGCCCATGTATTGATTCTTCCTGAATACAATTAAGTGTTCTGGTGTTCCCATTCTTTGCAATATTATCCATAATTTGTTATGATCCATACAGTCAAATGCCTTTGCATAGTCATTTTCTTGCATGTGATATTAATGATAGCACTTGACAATTTCCATATTTGGTTGTATCCCCTTTCTTGGGAATAGGCACAAATATGGATTTCTTCCAGTCAGTTGGCCAGGTAGCTGGTTTCCAAATCTCTTGGCATAAACAAGTGAGCAACTTCAGTGTTGCATCTGTTTGTTGAAACATCTCTATTGGTATTACATCTCTCTTGGTATTACAGCAATTCCTGGAACCTTGTGTTTCACCAATTCCTTCAAGGCATCTTCCATTTCATCCTTCAGTACTATTGGTTCCTGGTCATATGCATCCTCTTGCAATGGTTGGTCATCCACCAATTCTGATGTTTCCTGCATCGTTTAATATTTTCCCTTTAGAATCCTTCGCTATTGCCACTTGAGGCTTGAATTTTTTCTTCAGTCCCTTAAGCTTGAGAAATACAGAGCATGTTTTCATTTGGTTTTCTATCTCCAGCTCTTTGCACATGTCATTATATTATTTGATTTTGTCTTCTGGAGCTGCCCTTTGAAATCTTCTATTTAGTTCTTTAACTTTGTCATGTCTTCCATGTACCTTAGCCACTGGATGTTCAAGGGCAAGTTTCAGAGTCTCTTTTGACATGTAATTTGGTCTTTTCTTTTTTCTTGTCTTTTTAATAATCTTTTGCTTTCCTCATGAGTGATGTCTTTGATGTCTTGCCACAGCTCATGTGGTCTTTGATCATTAGTGTCTGACACATTAAACCTGTTCATTTGTGGTCTCTGAACTCAGGTGGGATATACTGAAGGTCTTACCTTGGCTCTAGCACACTTATTCTAATTTTGTTCCTTTTCAATTTGAACCTGTGTTTGAGTAGTTGATGGCCTGATTCACAATCAACACTTGGTCTTGTTCTAACTTTTGATATTGAACTTTTTCATCATATCTTTCTGCAAATGTAGTCAGTTTCATTCCTGTATGTTCCGCTTGGTGAATTTCATAGTTGCCATTTATGTTAGTGAAAAAATCTATTTGCAATGAAAAGGTAATTGGTCTGACAAAATTCTACCATGTGATCTCCAGTATCATTTCTGTCACCAAGGCCTTATTTTCCAACTACTGAGCCTTTTTCTTTAAAGCAGTTATATTAACCTAACTCACGCCAGCAATGTACAAGCAGTCTTGTTGTTCCACACCCTTACCAACACTTGCTAATTTCAGTCTTTTTTTATTTTAGCATTCTTGGGCCTATGTCCTGGTACTTCCTTGTGATTTTCATTTGTGTTTCTCTGATAAGGTGGTTAGATTGTTTAGTAATATGTTTACTGGCTAATTATGTTTTTTTTCTATTGGCTTTCTCATGGATTTGAAGAAATTCTTTACATGTGTTAGACACAAGTCCTTAATTGGGTATATGTATACCATTATCTTTTAGGCTATAGGTACCTTTTGCACTCCCAAGGTTTTTTCAAAGAACAAAAGCTCTTAAATTTATTAAAATCCAGTTAACCCTCTTTTCTTCTGGTTAGTGCTTCAAGGAAGTATTTACCTACCCTAAGGTCACAAAGATGTTTTCTTTAAAAGCTTTATTTGACCTTTTGCACCCTCCTGGAACTAAACTTATTCTTGTATGGTATCAGATAAACGGACCATCCTTTCCCCATTGAAATGTAGTGTTACCTTTCTCATAAATCAAGGTGCCTTTTACTTACTGATTGATTGGTTATAATGCAGGATCTTGCTCCGTAGGTCAGACTGTTCTCAAAATCGCAGTCCTCTTCCCTCAGACTCCTGAATGCTGGGATTACAGGAATGTGACCCCTCACCAGCACCTTTGGCTGTTCTTGCTTAGCTCATTATATTTCCATGTGATATTTATTTATTTATTTATTTATTTATTTATTTAGAGATAGGATATTGCTGTGTGGCCCAGCCTGGTCTTGAACTTGTGATCCTCCTTACTCCACCTCCCAAGTGCTGGGATAATAGGCATACATTGCCATGCCCAGCTTTTGTACAAATCTTAGGATGACCCTGCCAATTTCATTTTTAAAAATCTGCTGAAGCCAGGCATGGTGGCATGTGCCTAAAATTCCAGCACTTGGGAGGCTGAAGCAAGATGATTATGAGTTTGAGGCCAACCTGGGTTACATACATAGTGAGACCCTGTCTCAAAACAAAACAAAGCCAACAGCAGCGACAACACTTACTGAGATTTTGATTGAAACTGCTTTGAATCTATAGGTTAATTTGGGAAAACATGACTTCTTTATAATATTCAATCTTCTAGTCCATGAATGTTTTTTGGGTATGTGTTACAGATTGAACTCAAGGCCTTTAACATGTTAAGTACATACCCTCCCAGTGAGCTACTCCCAGCCTCCTATTATTTTCCGTCTGAATTTGTCAGGCAGCCTCTTACTTCTTTGTGTGCTATAGGTCTGATTTACAAAATAGGGATTCTCTCTTCCTTGAGAGTATAGCTAAATTGGCCTAAAAAGAAGGATCTAGGCCTTTGCTGGGGAGGAGGGGAATAGATGTTGTTTGTCAGATCCATTTCTTTTGTGGTTGTTGTTTAGTTACAGTTTTCTATTTTATTTATTTTTCAACATTATTTATTTATTTATTTATTTTTAAACAATCTGTCTCGCACCATAGCCGAGGATGGCCTCAGACTGACTAGGTAGTCCAGGCTGGCCTCAAACTCATGATGATCTTTCTGCCTCAGCTTCTGGAGTGCTGGGATTACCACTATGTGTACCACTATGCTTGGCTGATAATTTTCTTTATTCTGAAAGATAGTGCAATACAAAGATATGGGCTCTGGAGTTGGACAGCCTGGGAAGTCCTAGCTCAGCTATTTATTAGTTAATGTGACTTTGTGGAAAATTACTTTACTTGTCTAAGCTTCAGTTTTTTCAGTAGTAAATAGAAGTAACAGTACCTGTCCCAGAGAAATTGTGAGTATTGAATGACTTAGCAGAAGTGAATTACTTGTATTAAGATGAGTACCTGGCACATTATAAGCATTCAGTAAATATTACTTATTATTAAATTTTTTGAACAAATGCTCAATATCTAGGTTTTCAAAATTTTTAGTATAAACTGTTCTTAGTCATTTCTTAATTTTTAGCCTCATTTATAATACTAATTAGATCTTATTACATATTATGTTTATTCATGCCTTCTCTTTTTATCTTGCATAGATTTGCCAGAATTTCCATTTACCAAGTAGACTTTGCAAATCATTGATTATTGGTTTTGTTTGGTTTGCTCAATTGAGTTCACTTATGGTTTTTAAATTTTTAAAATTTCTAGCTTTACATGTCTCATTTCTTCTTTCTTTGTGTTTATTTGACTGTTTTCTCTAGCTTTATTAGTTAAAAACTTAAGTACTAAAAATAGTTCATGTTGTTGTTGTTGTTGTTAGGTGCCGTCGAGTCGTGTCTGACTCATAGCAACCCTCATAGGGATTTCAATGGCAGATTGTTTCGGGATTGCCTTGGAAGTGGGTTACCAAGTCCTTCTCCCATTTTTGCAGTGCTGGGAATCGAACTCAGGACCTCGGAGACTGCAGAGCAGCTCTCTACCAACTGAGCTAACTCCCAGCCCAAAGTAGTTCATAAGACGGTATATTTTTCTTTGAGAACTACTTTGTATCTCAGGGATTTGGGAATGAAGTTTGTCTCATAGTTTTATAAATTTTCATTTTTATTTCTTCTTTAATCCATGACTTATTTAATACCCAGGTGCCATACCACTGTGGCATCCAGTCCCTTCTGATCTTGGAAGCTAAGCAGGACCAAGCCTGGTTAGTACTCATAAGGGAGACTGCCTGGGAACACCAGGTGCTGTAGGCTTGGGAGAAGGACCTGGCAACCCACTCCCAAAAAACAATCAGCCATTGAAAACCCTATGAATAGCAGAGAAGCACTATTAGTAGTGTTTCACCTGTTGTACATAGGGTCACTATGAGTCGGATACTGACTGTACGGCACCTAGCAATAACAACAATGGGTAAAGGATTGATATTATTATTGGTGATGATTTTTTTGCATGTGTCCCTCAGTCTCATATTTTTTCCGTGACGGTTATGGACCATATCACCTGTATTTCTTTGCCCTCTGGATTTCCTTTGGGTTCAGCTACTGGGAAGGACCTGCGAATCTGAGGGTAAAGGAGAGAGATCCTGAGACACCTGAGTATTTTCTCTCTTTGTTCCTTCCCCGCAGGGATACCATTTGGTGGTGGTGGTTGTTGTTAGGTGCAGTCTAATCATGTCCAATTCATAGTGACCCTCATAAGGTTTTCAATAGCTTATTGTTTCAGGATTTTTTCTTTTTTTGGGGGGGTGGAGAGTGGACTCCCACATCCTTCTCCCATTTTTGCAGTGCTGGGAATTAAAGCTAGGCCCTGAGAAGTGTGGAGCAGTGCTTTACCAACTGAGCTAAAACTCAGCCCCTTACCATTTGGTAGTGGTTATACTCTTTGACAATTCTTACCGAGATATTCTTCTCTTTGCCTCAACTCTGGCAGGGCTTCAGTAACACTACTACTTTTTCTTGGCCTTTAGGCCTATGAAAAATAATAACTTCCTACTTTTGCTGATCACTGAGTACATTATTATCACCTGTTGATTGCTTTAGTGCTGCTCATAGCTTTGCAAATGGTCATTTTTATTAAACTATTCTGAGTTGGAAGCTTGTTTTCTTGCCAACTACTACCCGACTTGCCTGCAGCTGTACCACCCTGGAATCCCATCCTGTTGGATCTCGAAAGTTAAGCAGGGTCGGGCCTGGTTAATACTTGGATGGGGGACTTCCTGGGAATACCAGGTGCTGCAAGCTTGGGAGAAGGACCTGGCAGCACACTCTCCCCTCAAAAAATCAGCTACTGAAAACCCTATAAATCTCAGAGAAGCACTGGTGTAGTGCTAGACATGGCACAGTGTCGGCAAGTGTTTCATGTTATACATAGGGTCACTAGGAGTTGGACCTGACTCACAGCACCAAACAACCACTACTTGACTACTCAGTCAATGCAATGTGTTTCAGGTTGTGCTAAATACAATGTTCAGTTATACCCTGTAGTGAAGGAACAGAAACTCATCTATCTCCTGTAGCCTACAGCCATACCACTGTGGCAGCCAATCCTGTCAGATCTCAGAAGCTAAACAGGGTCGAGCCTGGTTAGTACTTGGATGGGAGACCGCCTGGGAACACCTGGTTCTGTAAACTTGGGAGAAGGACCCAGCAACCCAGTCCCAAAAAACAATCAGCCATTGAAAACCCTATGAATAGCAGAGAAGCACAACAATAGTGTTTCGCCTATGGTATGTAGGGTCGCTATGACTTGGACACCAATTTGATGGCACCTAGCAACAACAACAATCTATTTTCCATAATCAGTAAGAGCTTTAATACAGAACATTAGTGATTAGATTATTGTTAAAAGGTCAAATGTATTAAGCTCTATCGAGGTTGCTATATTTATAAATCTAAGAACACATGATCTGATGTTGACCTTTCTAAACTTTCATATTTTTCTTTATAAATCAATTGCAGAACTGAATCATCCTGTTCTCTGTTAAACCCTGCTACTCCTAAAGGGGAAGGTACCTGGAAATAATACCTTTTTGTCTGAAAGACCAGTTTTTCTATCTCTTTGTGTTATTTGTCAATCATCTGAAACATTTCTTTCTAATTTCCTTCTATGGACAGAACTGTCCTGGAGAAACCACTTTGTTTTTTGAGGCAGGGGTCTGTCTGTATACTCCAAGCTGGACTTGAACTTGTGATTATCCTGGCTCAATTCCCAAATGCTGGGACTACAGGCATGTGCTACCTTGTCCAGCCTTCCTTGATATTTTTCCCCCCATACTGGGGTTTGAACCTAAGGCCTTGCACTTGTATGCTTTGCAAGTGCTAGACCACTGAGCTGCACCCTTAGCCCATTTTTTTACTTTTTGAGACAGGGTCTCCCTAAGTTAGGTAGACTACCTCTGGTTTTGAACTTGTGATCCTCCTGCCTCTGCCTCCCAAGTTGCTGGGATTACAGGTGTGCGCCACTGTGCCCAGCCTTTCCTTGGTACTTTTTAAGGTTACTACGTATCTCCAAAGAACATGAAGTCAGTTTCCTAGGTGTTATTTGTAATTCTTTCCTACTTTCTTTTTTTTTTTTTTTTCAGTACTTGGGGGTTGAACCCAAGGCCTCAAGCATGCTAGGCAAGTGCTCTACCCGTGAGCTGCACCCCAGCCCCCTTTTTCCTTTTAAATTTTGAGACAGAGTCTTTTAGAGCATAAAGCTCTAAAATCATATTATTTAAAACAATCTAAGTCCAAATAATGCCTACAGCCAAAGCACTGTGGCATCCAATCCTGTCAGATTTCGGAAGCTAAGCAGGGTTGGGCCTGGTTAGTACTTAGATGGGAGACCACCTGGGAACACCACATACTGTAGGCTTGGGAGAAGGACCCAGCAACCCACTCTACCCCCTAAAAAAAAAAAAATCAAAACCCTATGAATAGCAATGAAGCACTGACAATAGTGTTTCGCCTATTGTATGTAGGGTCGCTATGAGTAGGATACTGACTTGTCTGCACCTAACAATAAGAAGTCCAAATAATAGCTAAGATTAGAAGCATAGCAAAATTCATACTTTTGTCACTACCTATAATGTTGTTAGGTACTGTTGTGTCGGGTCTGACTCTCAGTGACCCTCACAGGGGTTTCACTGGCTTATTGTTTTGGGAGTGGGCTGCCAAGTCTTCCTTCCATTTATGTGATGCTTGGGATCAAGCCTAGGGCCTCAGCACAGAGCAACACCCTACCAACTGAGCTAAACCCAAGTCTACTATCTATAATAGAATATATCTTAATGGCATTAAATCACAATCCTATTGATATAAAAGGTTGACTATTAACACCAAGACTAGTTTATCACCAGATATGCCAGAAGAAACTATATGTTTAATATGAATTATAAAAATTATTCTTGGGGAACAAGTTCTCTTTTATCACTGTTTGTGCTGTAATGTTTCTATGATTTTAGTTTCTTCACATATCCTCAGTGCTCCAATATAGATTTAAATTTTTTTTTCTTGTTAAAATCTAAACATTTGGGAAAAGTACTAAGTAGTCTCAGTCTCAGTCTCGGCTGGTCTGTCTGTCTGTCTGTCTCTCTCTCCTCTCTCTGTCTCTGTCTCTTTCTCTTGCTCTCCTTTTTTTTACCCCCTACTAAAAAGTGCTACACCACTGAGTGGCACCCCTGCCTTTTTATTTTATTTTATTTTATTTTATTTTATTTTATTTTATATTTGGTTGATTGGTTGATTGATCGAATGATTGATGGATCTTGAGGATTGAATCCAGGGCCTCGCACATACATAGCAAATGCATGATCACTGGGCTATACCTCCTGCCTATTTTTTCTTTTTCTTTTTCTTTTTCTTTTTTTTTTTTTTT